>LOJH01061789.1:0-10944 GCA_001685095.1 Ellobius talpinus
ATGAGTGGATGGGTGGATGGATGGATGGGTGGGTGGATGGGTAGATGGGTGGATGGATGGATGGGTGGGTGGGTGAATGAATGGAAGGAAAGAAAGAATGAAAGCTGACAGTCTTTACTAGATACCATTGTTTTAGAATTTTGCCACTTTTGTGGTCCATTTCCTTGCATACTCCAAGACCTCCATTATCTCTGTTTTCTCAGTCAGGACTCTTCTGAATTTTCTCTCAATATGGTAGTCAGCCTAACATATCTGTTGAGCCTTCAAAAATAGCAAAAGTTGAAAGTTTTTGAGTCTATAGTGTGATGAGCAATTGTCCCATCCTATAAAAGTAGAACATGTAGGTCAAGCCCCTCTCAGGTAAGGTGGCCACAGAAAGTGTGTCCACAGATTGCAGAGTGGAAGAGAGGAAGGCCTAGGGAAAGAGTGCCTCTCCTCCACAGTTTCAAAGCAAGTGGTGCATTTTAATATTTGAAGACTCCTCAACTAATGCCTGCGTATCATCAGCTTCCCTTCAAATATTTCCAAGCAAAGCCTACCGTGCTCCCCCTGCCAACCACTCCGAAACCAGAGATTTGCCTCTCCCAAAGTTTGTTTTCTCTTTAAGGGAAATAGTCATTTATATCAGGTGTGACAAATAATCAGATCTGAGGGAGGGAATCACCTGGGGGAACTTTTGTTTTATTCATTTTTTTATAAATAATTTAAACCACCCTTCTCCAGGTGAAGGGGCAGAGGAATATTCAGAAAGCCAGGCTTGAGAAGTTGGTATCTTAAGAAGCTGCAGTATGATGCAGCTACATAAGCCCTTGTGCACATGTGCTAGGCGGCCTTTAAAAGCTGGACACACCCGCTTCATGCTCTCTCCCTGCACTAACTTCCTTAGGAGTATGTGTATGTGTCTTTCTCTTTAATAAACTCTTAAAGTGGGTTTCATTGTGTGTTTTGTGATCTGTTCTCACTTGAGCACGGTAATTTCAGAAGGGACCAAAGACCTGAAGTCCTCCGGCCTCCTCCAGCCACACTGATAAAGAGTATGTTCTCCTTAAAGCCAGCAAAGGACATCACAGAAAAGCTAAACAATGACATTGTAATCTGTTGGAGACAAACTTCAACAAAAATACCACTTACCAGGGTAGGGACATGGGGATCAGAAAAATAGTAAAGAGCACCAAGAGTGAAAATAATAAAACAGAAACATAGGATAGTATCAGGATGGAGTTCCAGTGAGTACTGAAATCCCTGTGTTTAATTTTCCATACCTTTTAATACCCCAATACAAAAGGCAACTAAAGACTTCTTTCACATGATACAAAGGACAACTGGAACAGTTAATTGCTTTAATACATTCAGATATCAAGTCATTAGCTTTCTGTTATTTAGGCAGTGAACCCACTCTAGACCAAATATTCTGATGGCAGTCACTCCCAAGGTCAAACCTCCTGTTTCAAAGGAAGAAGCTGAAGTGTGCTTGTGTGTTCTGACCATTTGTCAGGGTAGAGTGGATCTACCTGTGTGGGCCATCTTAATGTCAAAAGAACCAAGGTCGGGGTCAGGATGTGTAGCCCTGGCTGTTGTCAACAATTTTGAGCAACCTCAAACTCTCTGACCTTCAGACAAGGTGGAAATAGGCTCAGATTTTTGGACCTCCTCAATAATCCTTTCCAGAATAGTCCAGTTGAAGATTCCTCCCTTCTAAACGTCTGTGTCCTGGCACACATTTTTTTCTGTGGCAAAGATATCAGAAGGTTGATTTATAGAGGACTGCTCTCTCTCCACATCCATGTGTTCAGCATTTAAAGAGTCAACCAACTGCTCACTGGTAAATATTTGCAAAAACTGCATCTGTCCTGAAAGCATGCAGACTTCCTCTGTGCTTGTCATTTCTTCCTAAGCAAGACAGTGTAACACTACTATACAGCATTCTGACCTATTAGGTCTTATCAGCAACCTAGGGACGGTTCTGGGCATCCTAGGAGGCCTAGGGGTCATGTGCAGGCACGGCGCCTTCTTACCGAAGAGACTTGAGCAGCTGACGATTTTGAAACTAGTCCACAGAGGAGACCGAGAAAGAGTGGGGTCTTGAACCCACGCTGAAGATCTAGTTTGGCTCTAGAGCAAGATCGCTGGCTGTTTTCATCAGATGGCTCTCCTTTCAGCAGAATCCTGTCTCTGGGCAGGTGGAAGAGACAGCAGGGAAGCCAAGTCACACCACAGAGTTGCCACTGCAAAGACTTAGTCCCTAATTTTTTGTCATCAGTGGCTTATTGAAGGTTCACAGTTCACAGAACTAATGGCTGTGAACTAATTACTCATATAATTTCCAGTCCCATCTTCCTTTAGCTTCCACCAGCAGGTGGCTCAAACTTAAGAGCTGAAAAACTCAACCTCCAGATGTCCTGGCCCAGGTTGGTGAGAAGTGGAAGGAGCTACACACACCCTCCTCTAACATAGTCCTTATCAGTGGCAGTGAAACAACTGCCCCATAAAAAGTCAAGGGCAAAGGTCATCTCGGATTCCAAGGGAACTCTCCAGCAGGGAGCCTTCTAATTGGCTAGTATTGATCTGCAAATTGTGTCCCTGCTGCTATTAATTCCCATCCTCCCCCAAACTCCCCCAGCATGAGGGAGACAGGTCAAGGCTTTAGGCCTCCGAGCATCCTTTACAAATGGTCCTCAGGTTCTTAAAGGTGCTGGTGAAGGATTGTGGCTTGTTAACTCTCTCCCAGCAGCTAGTGCTAACTCAGGAAGCTGATTTCCCTGTTTCTTGTTATCACTAATAGCAGCTTAATGGATGCTAATGTGAGGACCAGACATTATCAGATGGCATGGGCAATTTATGATGGATTTATTGCCACTCCGAGCTCCCTTGATGTTCCAAGCATCTTTCCCCATCCATCCCCCTTATTGGCCATAGCAAATGGTTTCATAATTAATTAATTTTTTTCCTGAAGGGGGTTAAATTATTTTTGCCCTGCTGTTTCCCCCCATATTTAATGCCCAATGGATGCTTCTTCTCCGTGAGCTTCTAACCAGAGATGGAATGAATTTAGTCGCAACTCTTCCTTCCATAGTCCCCGCTTGCCACTTTTCCTACCTGCTCAAGTCTACTCCTCTTTCTGGATTAGTGGTTCTCAGTGTTGGCTGTTCACTGCAGTGATCTGGGAGAATTTTAAATCATTTATGTCTGAGTCCATGTTGAGAATCTGGTTTAACTGATCTTGGAGTATTCAATAATAGGAGCTAAAGAATCTTCCCTGGTGACTACAATATGCAGCTGGGGCAGCTGGGGCGCAGAGCCATCGGGACCCAGACCACCCCACATGCTGTCTTCCCTGGGGTGCTTTTTTTTTTGTCTCGCAATGGACACGCTCCTTGGGTCTATGTATCATTTTATCTGTGTATTTGGAACTCATACAGAACTTCTCCTGTTTCTCTTGGCAGCTGCACTATAGTTAACCGATTTGCAAATTTGTCTCATAGCTACAGTCAGTCTGTAGACTCCTTTGGGGCAAGGACAACACCAGAAATACCTAGGTGCCACGGTGGTGCCTTGGGCATAGCAAGAGCTCAGTAAAGATTCTTGATCTGGTCCAGAGGCCACACTCCTTAGGAACTATCCCTCAGGCATTCCAGGCTGCAGGTTCTGTTTCAGAGTCTCAGAGGCAGACTTTTGCTACCCGTGTATGCCCAGCCCTTCTCCTGTAATTTCTCACCTGGGGGGCCATCCATCCTAGTTTGCTGGGACAGTTGCAGTTGGTGCATTTTGTCCCAGGATCATTACAAGCAGCACACCTTTCTAGTCAAGGTGGCTCGGTTTGAATGACATATGAAGTAGTGTTGTTGCTTCTCACTCTCCTCTTCCAGGCCTCTCCTCAAGTCAACCTAAAGAGACAGCCTTCTTCAGGGATTAAATTGTGTATACGGTCGCCCACGTAAGCTTCAGAAAGCGAGTAGTTCTATAATGCCTTATATAAATGGTGATCAAAAGAGGTCAAAACAAACAATCTGCGGCATTAGAGGTTAGGATTGTAGTTTGCTTTGGAGGCAGGAGGCTCTAGGATGGGGAACTTGAGAAACTATCCTCTAGGGAGCTGGAGAATTTTGTTTCCCCTTCTTAATGGCAGACACATAGGTATGTTTATTTTATAAAAATCCTTTACACTGTAGTATTTATCCCTCTTTTCTGCAAAGCATTCATCCATAAAAAGTTTTTTTTAAAGGAGACCCCAATTATAGTCAGTACAAAAGTTAATAATACCATTCCTTGTTAATGAAGACAGTCACTTAATGGATGAATTCTTGTCAGCATGAGAACATGTTATGAGTGTTGTGACCCATGAGCACCCAATAAGCCTAGTGTTTATCTTCTTGTAGACACTTTGCTGTTTTATTAGTAAATGCTCGTTGACAGTGAGAAAGTACATGGCTTTCTTGTTTGTATAGCATCTTCTCGTTATCCTGTGAACTAGATAAAATGCTTTCACAGATTATGAATGTAAAGTTCTCATAAAATTAAAATGGGACAAATTTGCATAATAGCTAAACTCTATATAATATAGATATAATATTTTATGTTATTATCAGTGGGATTTGACCGTCTCAAAGAGAATCAAGTGAAATGTATGGCCAACTTTATTGATTGGGCATGAATCAACTAAAAAGACAACACTAAATTACAACTAAAAAAGGAATAGTCACTGTTACGGCTTTAAGCAGAAAAAATCAGAATAGCTGAAATAAAACTAGAAATAAATAGTTTCCAAGTTTCCAGAAAACATCAAATTCCAGGCACCAATGTGGGCTCAGTCTGGAATTGAGAAAATTCCCTTAGGGTTCAATAGGAATTGTGCCTTGTTTGGAGTTGTTCTCCAAGCCCAAGGTGGAGGTTCATCTGGACAGAGTCATCCCAGGGACTCATTAAAGGCTGTTTGTATCTCCTCTGCATCCTGCTCCGTTTATGCATGACCAGGAAAGACAATTTTTCCCTTTGATATATAGTTAATTTGGGAAAATAAAATGAATTAGTTTCAATCAGTACTGATAACAAGTAGATCTTGTGTCAAAATAAATATTGTGTGTAAGCATGGAATAAAAATATAGCTAAAGGCAAACTAAATTTGGCAAATAAATAAATAACAATAAAAACAAAAGTCCCAAACTACCTAAAGCAGAGAAAAATCAGACAGCTCACTCTTCAAACAAAAATGAAGGAAGGAATTCCTAGAGGCCTCAAATGCTGTCCTGAAGTGTGTTTTATCTACACATGCTGTGTTAACTCTTGATGGAATGTCATTGAGTTAAAAATAAAATAAGTTTATAATCCTAGATAACACTCTACAAGATCAAGTAATATTAGGCTACTGTCTGCCAACATATGAAGAGATAACTCAGAGCAATGTACCAATATGTCAAGATTTTTCACAGACAAACGTATGAAAACTAGTTGGATGGCGCTGGGCTCGCTTCAAAGCTCCTTCTCCCCACCCCCCACCCCACCCGGTCCCTGTCCTTTCACCCTTGCATGTCATACGGCCTATCTCCTGTCAGAGCACTGGTTTAATAGCACTGCTCTGTCAACAGATATGTGGTAAATGTAGAGATGGCAACGTTCCCGCCTAAAGGGAAAAATCAGGGAAGTGAAGCCAGCAGAAGTCATGCAGCACCAGGTGACAGTACGGCCGTGTCATTTGATGACACGTGTCCCTGAAGTACCCGATGAACTTTATGCAGACTGCTTTCTGTCTTATTCTGACCAGGGTGGGGGAGGGAAGATATTTCCATTCCTACAAAGGCAAGCTTCAGCTCAAACAAGCCAAAGGAATTGCTCTAGATCACTTTCAGTTGCGGGTATTTCCTGGTTTCCATAAACAGCCACTAGGCTGCCTGTAACACAGACACACAAACACACACACAGACATACAGACACACACAAACACAGACACACACAAACACACACCACTACAACATGCTTCTCTCTAGAACTCTGCTGCTCCTTGGATTGGGGGAGGTGTGGGTAGGAGGGAGGAGAGGATGTTGTAAGGCAGGCAAGGGGAAAAATCCACGACTTGGGGCTTTGTGAAAAGCTCCCACAGGATGCCGCTCTGGCAAATGTTTATTCCACGACGTTCAACCTGTCCAGAGCTCTTCTCATCCGCCTGCAGGTTTACAAAAACCCAGGTTACAAGGCTGAGTCCTGGCAGGCTGTGTTGTAGGATGACTGCGGACTTTGAAACTTTTGAGTCTCAAGAGTATGAATTTCAGGTCTGCCGCCCACGGAAGATAACACCTGCCACTGTCTTTCCAGTTGGTGGCTGAGTTGAGCAACCTCTGATTTCTTCTCTACAGCATTCAGGATCACTGCGTGGGAAATGGATTTTCTGCTGGAGCCATCAGAGTATGTCCTTACCGCTGCCTGTTCATGGAAAACGAGTTTTATTGGCACATAGCAAAACACATTCAAGACAATCATTCATGTTCACTGCTACGGTTCATCCTACAGTGTTTCTAGTTTCTACAGGGTTATTGCGCTGTTGCCCCATGCACAGACTTTTTACTGGCTGTCTAGTCCCTGCCTTTATACTTTGTCTTACACATATGTGACTGCTTCACTCCCTCTCTGCTTGCCCTCCTCCTCAGAGCAGACTCCTCAGAAGCACACCCCTTTAAGACGCACTACTAGAAAACCCTAATTCATTTTAGGACTGCTATGTCTTAGTGCAGACAGGATGTTCTACTGCATGGAGATGGACGGCTGGGATGGAAGAGTGAGCAGGGATCACCATAGCTCCTTGATGGGTGAGCCAGTGGGCTTGTGGTCCAGTCAGAGGCGTTAGCTTAGTCTCCCGTAGCTTTTCCAAAGTTTCTGTAATTTGATTATCAGTGTTGATGCTTCAGACAATTACAGTTTTTTAGTTTGTTTATTTAAGCAAGCAGGGTGATTCGGTGTAAGAGCGAAGTCTAAATCCCTCCCAGAATATCAGCATTCAAAACATATTCATGCGCTGTTGTTTTGTGGGAACAATAAAGTAGCTAGGAATGATTTTGGAAGTGAGGAAAATCTGGATCCAGTTGTTTTGAATTTCTTTAGTTTTATTACATTGCCAGAGTCTTTGAACTTTGATCAGTTTCTTTGTCCAAGAGAACAGAGACAATGGTGCTTGCTTCAGGGCACGAGTCTCCAGTGTCCACTGTAAGGAGGGCAGGAAGCTTTGCCAACGGTAAAACCATCTGTAGAATGTGACACACGCTTTTGAAGAGAGCCCGCTCCAAGGTGTCTACTAGTTTTCTTTTATTTATGTTTTACATGGACATCAAACTCACCCTCTCAGTTCTTATAATAGGTTCTGCTATTGATAAGAAGTTCTAACAATCTTCTTTGGGCTACCTCTTCTGCTTATAGTTTGAGCATTTGTCAGAAGAGAAGCCCCAGGCTCTGAACTAGTTAATGCTCAATCTAGTAACTTCCAAGAAATTAGATTTGGGGACTTATTTTAATAATCTGAGTAATCTTTCCCCTTTTATGTTGAATTCTCCCATGTAATTAAAATAGAACAATCCTAATCATTCGGATTATATCTTTCATCAAATATTTTAATCTTTAGTACATTTCTCATTGGGTTTGTATGTATTTCATGTGTCTTAGTGCTTGACCAATCCTCAGTACTTGGTATTTAGTATTAGTCCTCAGTACTCAGTATTTAGTATTAGTCCTCAGTACTCGGTATTTAATATTAGTCCTCAGTACTCGGTATTCAGTATTAGTCCTCAGTACTCGGTATTCAGTATTAGTCCTCAGTACTCGGTATTTAGTATTAGTCATTATTATTTGATTTCATTGCCATTTTATTATTCACCCGGGTTGTTTTATATATTTTTCTTATTTCAAGCCACTTTTATTACCCTAGTAACAAGAAGGCATTAGCCCATCCTTTCAGTTTCTCAGAGGCACACTTGAGTGATTTTCGAGTACTTTCGTATTTTTGTTCACAGCATTTATCCCTTGAGCTTTTCAACTGCTTCAGACAGGGAATCCAAGTGATAATGGTGCATACAGACCTCTTTGGTTTGATTCTACGTTTGAATGTTTGCCCATTAAGTCAAATCTTCATTTAAATCCGTCTCCATTTTTATCATATTGAATGGGCATCCTTCAATATCTAGTGACGTGTCTCCTTTGCGACTAGGGGCCAGTGTTGGTTTCTCCAGGTGAGGTCCCTGTGAGAACCAGGGAAACTGGTGTTTGTTGAGTCGGTGAATCCTTTGTGGATCCTCTTCTCCTTGGAAGTCAATCTGTGACATCATTTTCTCATGAGTTCTACCAGCTAAGGGCTAAATGGTACCAAAGAGACAGATGGTGAATGAAGAGACTCTCTCTTCTCTCTCTCTTTGGGCATATTCTCCTCCCAAACTGAACCATCCTTTAAGGTACGGCAGCTGGCATGCTGGTTGCTAAAACTATGGAGACAAGACCTTGGAAGAGGCAGCATGGAATATGGGAATAAACACAGGGCCTTGTTCTGAAACTGAAAGTTAGAAAGTGTCAAAGGAGGCTCCTATCATCACATGCCTCTCAGCCCCACCTCCCTGGTTCCCACTCAGAGCCCACCCATCAAACTCACCCTTGCACTGGAGATGGAGAATGAAATTTCAGGGTTATGGGACTTGCATTCTAAAAGGCGAAACCCAGAAATATCCTGTAAAACACAGATGAATGAACTGTTAAATACTTGTGTCTACACCAGGGTCTCGCAGCCGCACAGCTGCCTATATGACCTTTCAACAGGGTGCTAAAAAAAAAAAAGAGCAGTGCTTTCCTCTTCCACAGGCAGCTCAGAATAGCTGCTTCCTTTCAGATAAACAAGTCATATCTCTGGGAATTTCTAAAGCTGAATAGTGCCTGCTCTGAAGCCGTGACTCACGCTGTTTCCTGGCAGTCTTCACAAATTCAAGAAACACCTCTTGAGGCAAGAATCCCAGACAACAGTGGTCACATAAAGCCTCAGATTCCTTCGTTTTAAACACAGGAAGCCGAGAGTCAAAGGAAACTGCCAGAAGTCATGGTAGTCATCTTGGATAGCAGCAATCCTCTCCAGCCAGCAAAGCCCCCTCCTCCTCCCGGTTGGCTCAGCAGGCCTCTGTGGCTGTCAGACAGGCCTACTTGGAAGTTTGTCCAGGCCTGTGACCTTTCATCCCTTCCATCCCTCTTTGTTTGGAACTCACCTAGCTCAGTTTCCCCTAGGTTATGAGGACTGAGGGGTAAAGGTACTCTGAGGTGAGACTCCCCAGGGAAATTATCAAGGGTCACACTGTTGGAGTTGTGGGACTTCCTATGTGGTTTTGACAGGAACTCTGAAGTGAAACAGCCTCCCCTCTGCAATTTCTCTTCCTCTAGGTTTCTACTCCAGATCCCATCTGGTCCCCTATTTAAGGTCACATAATTTTTCTCTTATTTCCAAATAGTCAAGAAACAAAGCGTGGGGGGAAGATGGTAATTAACTGTTCTTAGCTCAACAGTATAACAACCTGTATGTGTGTGTGGGTGTGTGGGTGTGTGTCTCTGTGTGTGGTTTCTCTGTTTATGTGCTTTGTGTGGGTTTGCCTGTGTGTTTCTCTGTGTGTGGGTTTTCTATTTATGTGTTTATGTGCTCTCTCTCTCTCTCTGGGGCTTATGTTTATGTGCTTGTATGGTCCTCCTCACATAAATATGTGTGTGATTGAGTACATGAACAACAAGGCAAAATCTCTGCGTCAAAATGTCAAACGAGAAAACCTATAGGCAAATAAGGACATTGCTCTAGTTACACTTGCGTCTTGGCTTACCACTGGCAAAAGGACAAAGGACACATTTGCAAATAGCTCTGTGACTGGAGCGGGTTTCACCCTTCAGTCCAGAGGGCAGCTGTATCAGTTCTTCGAGAATCAGAGCACTGTCATCCTGGAGACAACAGGACTCAACATATATAAAGGGTGACATGTGTGTCAGACCAGCTGGGAAGCATTCACATTCATGTTCTGTCCTGACAATCTGATAGTTTTCAGCATCAGGCTGCAAGAGTGGAGAAGTAGAGTCAGTTGTTCAAAACAAACAGTGAGTCGTGCAAAGCTGGAACAAAGACCTGGATTGGTTTGGAACCGAGTCTTGTTCTCAGTCAATGGCACACAGAACTGGCCTATGGAGGAAGATGGGCGGGCCTATGGAGGAAGATGGGCGGGCCTAGGGAGGAAGATGGGCGGGCCTAGGGAGGGAGATGGGAGGGCCTAGGGAGGGAGATGGGAGGGCCTAGGGAGGGAGATGGGAGGGCAGACAATGCAGAGAACAAGGAGCTTATTACCCCTGACACCATTGGCTGATCTCATTTCGCCCTCAGATCACTATAGTGACCAACATCTCCAAGTCTGTAAGCCTTAAGTTTAACATTGAAGAATTTCACTCCAGGTGTTCCCTCTATCCTGAGCAGACCCAGACAGTTGTTATTCTATTGGTGACTGTCTAGGGAGGGTATCCCAGATAGTCTCAGAGTTTTGAAAATTATGATGTTTTAAAAGTACTACTAACAATTTCCACATTCCATAATTTGAATAACTAAAATTCTTGTTTAAACAATAGAATATAGGAGTGACAGCAACACAAGATGGCAGCCACCACAGGCTCGGGAGTAAAAGTCCCTCGAAATTTCCCACTGTTGGAAGAGCTGGAAGAAGGCCAGAAAGGAGTAGGCGACGGCACAGTTAGCTGGGGTCTAGAGGACGACGAAGCCATGACACAAGATGGACAGGGATGATAATTGGGTCTCCAAGAACAATTTATGAAAACCGAATATACAGCCTTAAAATAAAATGTGGGCCTAAATACCCAGACGCACCCCCATCTGTAAGATTTGTAACAAAGGTCAATATGAGCGGCGTGAGTAGTTCAAATGGCATGGTGGACCCAAGGGCCACA
>LOJH01061790.1:0-10944 GCA_001685095.1 Ellobius talpinus
ATCACCACCACCGCTGAGGCAAAGAGGAACTCCCACCTCTTCGTCAGTCTCTCTTTTTCTCTCTGCTTCTTCTGGAGAGACAGCTTCGGTATCTCTCCGTCCTTCCTCCCCTCCCTTTCCTCCTCCCATTCCCTTCCCCCTCCATAATTCACTGAATAAATGCTTTGCCCCCAGTTCTCTCTGCATGGCACGTCTGTCTGTCTCTCACCCACCAAGGGGACCCAGCAAGCCCTCAGGTGGCCCACTGCTGCCCCTCGTGGGACTGGCCTCCAGTCACACACATTTATGAATGATAACACTCCCTCTGCAGAAGATCCCCTACCCTTGAGAAATCAAAGAAACCACTGTTGGGTACAGGAAAGTTATCTAAAGGAAAGATGCTACCTTTGGGACCTGAGTGGGTTGTCCTTGTCCTTGGTGGCTGTCTGTTACAGTCACAGAACAAGAAACTGGCAGGTGACAACTTCCATCCGAGGCTACCCAGGGCTTCAAGGAACAGACACACACTTGCTCTCACATTCCTCAGCAGCATAGTTTCCTCTTGTCCTACAGGAAAGCAATTAACTTGCAGCCATTCATAGGCAACAGCAGAGCAATGTGGCTTTCTCTTCAAATTTCTTCACCATTCCTCAGTTGTTGTTCAGACTGTTTTGCAACTACTGTTTCCAGCTGGAACAGAGGAATATATACAACAGTATGTATATTTTTAAATATTTACTTTGTTGAAAATAAAGATAGGTATCTCATAGTTTCTTCCCACAAACTAAATGATCTGCCGCCAAGTTGGAGCATCTCTTATTGTCTTTATAGATCTGACAGATGGATTCTTTTCTAGCACTAATTCTGTTTTGTGTTTGTTTTGTTTGTTTGTCTTTATAGAAGCCTTCATGTTTGGCACAAGGATGCTTTCCAACACGCTTGACTCACAGAGGGAAGATTCAAGAGTTGTTGATGAAGATGGGGGGTGTACGATCTTTGGAAGGAGACTCTAGAGTTCCTCATACTGATTCCTGAAGTCCAGATGAGATACTGCTCAGAGCAGATCAAGGGGCACAATCTTTTAGAACTTACAAGTTTTCTGTTTCCATGCCTATGGTGGCACCCCAATCCCCAAGTCTGTTTTGCTGGCTGGTCTCAGTAGCCCTTCTTCACTAGGATGCTTTTTACAAACAACCCAAGAAAAAACAAGCAGGGCTTCACAGCAGCACCACCAAGGAAATTGCTGTCTAAGATGCTGTCTGCTCAGTAAAGAACACTGTCGCTCTTTCTGCACTAGCAAGGGTCTAGCCAGTAATCAAGAGCATCCATTTGTTTAAAGAGGGAAATTGCTCCAAAGACACACTAAGGATATTGAAACACCATTGAGTATACAGAAGGAATGAAGGGGCAGATCCAGAACACTGGGGTCGCAAAGAGACAGACCCTGGAATAAAGGAGCTATCCCGAGGACTGAGAGCACACATGACTGGAATGATTAAGACTTATGGCTGGGTACAGGTTCATGCACTGAGATTCTGACCTGTGTCGGGCTACCAGCCAGTTGGTGATGCAATCTCTGGAAATGCATACCAACCATTTATATGGGTGCTGGGAGCAGCTTGAACCCCTACCACTTGAATAGACTGCCACAACCAGGCAAAGATGTGTTGCTTTGGGAGACTTAGCAAGGACAGGACTGGGAGAAGATATGCCTCTTCCTCTTCAATTGCCTCCCCAGTGTCTCTTACAGGCAGGCGGTAGGACAGAAATACAACGGCCTCTTGAGAGCCTTGGAGGAATAACTCCCTTCCCAGCTTCTGTCTCTTTGAGACCCCAGTGTTCTGTGTCTGCCCCTCATTCCTTCAACATGCTCGATGGCTTTTCAACATACTTGGTATGTTCTTGGAGCAATTTCTCTCTTTAAAAAACTGATATTCTTGACTCCTGGGAACGTTTGCTGATGCAGAGCTGAAACTGAAAGACAGAAGCTTAATAACTACCACGCTTGGGTAACTTCTCCACAGCTTCATGCTATTGCCTTTCTTTCCCCCTTTCCTTTCTGGCGTCCCATTGAAAGCTTCCTCTATCTGTTTCCCCCCAGATGGTTAAGGCTGGCTAAAAGGTGAATTTGGGCAAAGCTTCATCTGTAGGAGACCAGCATGCATTCAACCTAGGATTCCCTAGACTCGATGCTACTGATGTTAGGCCGCACGTGGTTCCGGCAGGTAGCATCTCCACAGTACTGCAGAACGAAGTACTGCTTTGGCCTTGGGATTTTTAGCCTTAATTTCTGGCCTGAGAATTAGCAGGCAAGAAACCCCATATGTTCACCAGTCTAGAGCAGACTTCAGAGCACAGGCTCTGCTTTATTTAAACAACTCCACGAGGGGGCAGGTATTATTGTCTCCACTTTCCAGCTCAGCAAGCCAGCGTTCAGAAAGGCTAGCATCCTTCCCTAAAATCTCATCAAGTCAGAAGCAACTTCTACAACCATCTTAGCCTTAGAGAAAGGAGAGCGAGGACACCTGAGTGGCAAAGAAGGCAACTTCTCCCTGCCTCAGCTACCAATAATGTTTCTTTCACTTTTCTTTTTAAGTGTCCAGCTGTTGCCAGGAATACCATATAAAACATCTTTATGAAGTGAACACAGGCCTCAACAGCTTATACAAGCTGGCTCTGTGAAGGGTACCAGTGTTTCTAATTAAGGCTGGGTCCAGCATACTGCACAGGCCTTACCTGCACCAGCTCCCTCAGGTTTCGACTTCTGGCTGACCTGCCCAGAGCCCTTGTGCCTATGACTAATAAATGCTCCCTACATTTTTTCACTGGGGCCACGAGGGCAAAAATAAAAGTTGGTTCCAACTAACCGGCCTGAACGTGGAGCATTCATTACAGGCACTGAAGCGAAAGCTCAGGGCCCCCATGCTGTCCAGGGGAGCAGCCCCATGGACAAGCACCTCTCTGTGGCTGAGTCTGTCTCTTTGACTGTGTTTAGCATCAGGCAAAATGGCCTATGGCTTTTGGATAACAGAAAAAAGTCTCATTCCTCATTCTCAAAGCATGGGGCAGCCTCCTTCCCATCCAGTATGTACTAGAGCCAAGGTCTCTGCAAATCCTGAGGGATGATCCTGTCACTGGACCAGAGAAAATAGGAATAGGTCTGAAAATCAGTTCTGCCAGCATGCATATGCATTTGTGCCTGCAGAACAAACTTAACTCAGAGAGCTGAGGAAGCCAAGGTCGTGCAAAGGTAGACACTCAGCGCCCCAGTGCCCCGACTGGTTAACCAATTGCCTTGCTGATTACTTAGAATAACAAGGAATTAAAGCTGAAAAGAAACTTAGATCACTTTGCTTAACCTCATTTCACTAGTCAAGAACTCACAGTCTCAAAAGGTTAGGTGGTAAATCAACAAAATTTAAGGGCAGTTGGTAGGAAAGCTGAGACCTCAAAAACCTTGACCCCCACTGACCCCAGCAAAGGGGCCTCTTCCCTATCCACATGGCTGCATCTGAAGGCTTGGCTCTTCTCAGGCATTCTATGGGAGCCATGGACCTGGAATTACAGGGCCTTGAATATGTGGCAAACCTTCCCACTTCTAGAAGGAAGGACCTGCTTGCTTAAGGCCTGGGGTGTCCACTTCTCTCCATCCTTACCTCACTCTCTGATAAAAGAGGCTGACTTTTACTTGCTCCAGTTTAGAAGGTCATCCCTGCTTGGTGGGCTAGTCACAGACTGCAGCTGAGGCCCTGGCTCCTGAAACACTGGAAGCCATGCAAACACCTGGCTATGTTGCACAGATTCTTGAATAGACCTGGGAAATCTCCACATTCTCCCCCACATTGACTGATATGGAACATTTACAAATTAAAATTGAAACCTAGATCTTTACAGCTCTGAATCCACGAGTGAAACAGGAAGCCGGGCTTTGGTAAGGATCCTGTTGTAGTTTCTTAAAATTTCTCATGCCTCTTAGCAAAATGTGGGGAGGACAAATGAGCCATCATCCTAGTGGTACATGCCAATGGACACTCAGGATCAGTTTTTCCCCAGTCTCTCTGTTGATCAGCTTAGCACACAGGAAGTTGCCCACTCTTCAGGTGTGGGAGCATTCCAAGCCAACAAAGAAAATGCGACCTCAGTCTTAAGTACTTTTAAGGGTGGCAGAGAATGTGAAGTTCTACGATGGTCCTGAGGCTCAGGATGTCCCCACAAGAAGCCTTAGAGTTCATGTCCTCAATGTACAACCCAAGGAAAACACAAGGCCTGAAAATGAATGATAAGCAAATGTCTGGGCTTTCTGTGGCTGTGACCAGCACCTGAGATAATCAGCTCAGGAGCGAGCATTTGCTTTGGCTTGTGGCTTTAGTGTGCGTCTGCTTGACCTTGCTGCTTGGGGCCTGAGTGCATCGTGGTAGGAGCAGGTGGCAGAGAAGGCTGATTGGTTCGCAGAGCTGAGACGCAGAGAGAGTGGGAAGAAGGGCAAAGGGACAATACCGTCCTTGAGGATGACCCCCTCCTCCAACAACAATTTCCAATCTCGAAGCTCAGCCTCCTAAAAGTGTCACTGCCTCCCAACAGAGCCATTGGCTGGGAACCAAGCCTTGGATATATGAGCCTTTGGGGACATTTAAGATCCAAATACAATATCCAGTCATCACTGACAGCCCAAGGCTGCTGTAGAGATGAGACAAGGCAGGACTGTGGGGCACCAAAAAGACTATAGAGTGGGAAGATTAATCCACCTGAAGTAAGGAAAACAAAGGCCCTGCACACTTAGGGAGCTTCCCAACTGCCCCTTCTCCCCCTATCCCTGTTGGGGAAGTCCAGTGGGGCAGCCTCACAGCCACAGCCCTGAGTGCTTGGCTTTAGGGGGTGGGGGTGCTTCAGCAAAACACAATCCCCTTGACTCAAGTATACATTTTAGTTAATTAGGCTATAAAAAGCAAGGGCTCTCTGGCATTTGCTGGGTTCAGACCCTTAACATAAATATTTTTAAAACTTTACTTATGAAGAAAACCAATTTATTAAAAAAAAACTTCCACATTTATTTATTTATTGTTTTGTGTGTGACGGGGTACATGTGACATAGTGAATGCGTGGAGAACTTTCTGTTGTTTAAGCCACTCAGTCCACGGTATTTGTTACATCAGCCCAAGGTGACACAGAACAGACTTTCCTTCTCTTTAACACCCCCCCNCGCTGCTTCTGCTGCATGTCATCCCAGGTTTCTCCAGCAGCAGACTCTCTCGGCTCCTCAGTACTGAAAAAGCCTTTGCAGTCAGGCCCTTGATCACAGGCTGATCTTAGGCAGCAGTACAATTGAGCCCCATAGAGTGGGCAGGGCAACATTTCACTGCCCTGTGGCCAGCAGTAGAGGAACAGATAGAGGGGAGAGAAGGTCCCAGAGAGGAGGCCAGTTCCAGCTCTTGGCTGCTCTTGCCGGTTAGCTTGAAAGACACCCGGAAGCAGAAGGACATTTCATAACCCCATGCCTTTGCCTACCTTCCCCTGGGAGCCTAGGTAGTTCTGCCTTGGTCTAATTAGCACAGCTGAGTAACTGTGAACGTTACTTATGTGACAGATTTTTGACTTTCATGGTATACCAAGTGCCAGTTGTGAGATTCTGTCTTGCTTAGAAAGAAAACAGGATAAGCAAACCCAGGAAAGTATCCCCAGGTTTTACATTATGGTTAAAATTAACAGAAGGCATTAAGTAGATGAGGCCCCTACCACTTTGAAGTTTAAAACTACAATTTTGAAAGAGAAAATGCAGAACCAAGCGCACATGAGTATGGACGCTTGTAATATACGATAGCCCATCTGCACCCGCGCAGTTCAGGACGAAGCCGGCAAATGGAAACTTCTCCCCAAGTCTGGCGAAAAGCCACCACACAGCTCTGCTTTGGGAGAGACTGTAAACAGTGTGGTTGTGTCTGGTTTTACATTACAGGTTATTTGCAAATATCTAACTTTGATTACAGTGTAGCTTTTTAGATTTTTATCACAGAAACTATTTCAAAGAGACTCCGTATACAAATGATGGTAGAGAAGCTTGTAAAAACAAACTCTCAAGCTTCTTGAAGTCTGAAAAAAAATCAAAATAAAAACATTGGATAAGTTGAGACCCCTGCAGCTTCATTTCTCTGGAAGTCAATCTTTTCTTACCCTGCAAGTAGAATTTGTGCTTGTGGCTGTCCATTTTTGTCTCATTAGCTTCCTTTAGTTTTTGAGACAGGGCCTCTCTATGCTGCCTAGCCTTCTGCCTCAGCCTCCCAAGTCCCAGATGACAAATGCACACTGCCACATTCAGCTAAAGTGAGTTTTGACTATGAAACTACATGAACAGGGGAGAAGTCAACTCGGCCCCCCAAATCTCTGGATAGGGTGACAGGTGAAACAGATAATAGTGAAACCATGAGTGTACCTGAAAATGCAAACAGCTAGAAGCTGGGGTTAGAGAGACGGCTTAGAAGATAAGAGCACTTCCTGCTCTTAGAAAGGACCCAAGTTCTATTCCTAGCACCAATGTCAGGAAACTCAGAACTTCCTGTAACTTCTGCTCCAAGGGATCTAACATCCCGTTCTGGCTGCTTGGGTGCCAGCATACATGTATATGCACACACATACACAAAGAAAAGTACATCTTTAAAACAGAAAGGAAATACAAGTTGTTCACGGCTGGACCAAGGCCCCGGCCCATCATGACAGCACACTGCATGCACTCTACAGAGCAGCAGAAACATCCAAAGCTGTCATGAGGAAGAAGCATGGTCACAGGAGGGCCATGCCTCATTTTAGGCCCACTCAGAGGCCATCATACCAGGCAGTGTGTCTGCCCCATAGTGTCTATGCAGAGAGATCTCTGGAGCTGGCTTTCTAGACCAGCACATTCAGCTAACTTTTTGGAATGTACTAGAGGCCTATCATGGTGCAGAGCAGGTGAATGAAAGAAAGGGGAAGAAGTCATCGGGAAGCAGATGGGAAGAGCAGCTCTTGCCGATCTGGGGAGCAGTTTGGGGACATCCAGACACCTTACCTCTGGGTTTCTCTAGTAGTTTACTGACCTGCACTTGGCATTCTCTTTCTTCCCAATGACGTCACTGTTTCTTCCTTCCCCGATCACCACCCGAATATGCGACCAGCATGTGACATTCTGTCCCTAGGAAGGACGGCCCTTTGCTGTGGTGTTTGTGAGATGACAGGGACAGTAGCAGGAGGAGCTGCGTGGTAAGAAGCAAGTAGAGCCTACAGACAACATGGCTCAGAGAGCTGGGGGGAACCTCCCAAGATCTGCAGTGTGGGCCTCTACCAGGCTCTTCTGGTTCCTTTTGGCCACGAAGCCTATCAGTCACTGCCAGCTGAGCCTCAGCATCCTTAGCATCCTTATCAGATGGACCTTCCAGTCCATGTCCTGTAGAAGACTCATGCATGTGGAAGTAAAAATTTACAAGCTGTTCTGGAAACTCGAGATTAATTAATTAATCTCTGATGTTAACAAGCTAAATGTACACCAAGGTCCCCGATGTTGTTAGCAAACCCGGTGGGTTGTACTCGGTGGTCCCTGAGAGAGCGTGCTGTAACACGGGACCAACCGAGAGGGGCAGGGTGCAGCTTGTCTGTTGTGGCATTCACCAGTTCCTCTTAGAATCATTCAAAGGCTTCTGTTTTCCTTATGGTGGGCCTGTGCTGAATATATCTCTGCCAAACGTTGGGCCCTTGAGTGTCCCTCTGTGAGGGGCCACTTCCATGTGTCAGTGGGAACCGGATCGGCAGGAGCTTAGTGGTATTACTTGAGGGGAACCTACAGGAAATAATTTAAGAAGATAATGAGGGGGATTTTTCCTGTCTAGAAATGAGACCCGTGGGTCTTTGCAGATGATATTATCTTCTCAGATTTAGAAGTAAGTGCAGAGAAAGGAGGCCCTGCCATTAGCTAAGGCAAAGTAATTGGCCACGGAAACTCCTGCAGAGCAGAGTGTACTTTATCACTTCTAGCTGTGCCCAAGACCCAGCCCTGAAGACCACCCTGACGTCTAGGATCCACTCCCATGCCTGCGACCATCGCTGCAGTCTGCCTGGACCTGAGCTCTCCTATCTTGGCTAAATATGCCCACTTGTTCAGAAATTGATTAAAACTAAATTTTAAGTTAATTTCCACCTAAATGAAGGCAAATAATTTGGCGTAGTACACTCCTCCCCACTAACAAGTTTTCCTTTCTTTATTCATTCATTTTGAGAGTGTTCTACTCTGTAGCCCAGACTGGCCTGCAACTCACTATGGAGCCCAGAAGGCTTTGAACTTGTTATCTTCCTGCCTTAGTTTCCACGGAGTTAGGATTATAGATAACACCATGCTCAGCTGAGTGACTGTTATTTCAACAAATAACTTGACCCCCACAGGCAGCTACTTTGCAGATTCAACCCTCACTGCTGTGTGCACAGAAAGTCAAACGGAAGGACGGGATTGGGTGGGGAATCATCTGATACCCTGGAAAGCAAAAAACAAAAAAGACTGATGTAACAGAGAGTAAAATTTAAGTCCCCCCCCAAAAAAAATTGGAATGAATCCACCAGGTCATGAATGAATGAATGGAGCTAAAACCACAGCCTCCCTAGAGATGACCTATGGTTCTTGGCCAAAATGCTTTCTTTCTGGAAGTACAGTCTGGGTAAGCAACTAAAGAAAGTCACAGATCCTGGTCCACAGGGTTCTGGGGCCCACACTTGAGCCCAGCGTATGGGGGCCCTGATGGGTCAAAATGAGGTTATTCACTCCTCTCTGCTTTTCTGTCTCCTTTGAGACACTGCCCAGGGGCAGCTTTCATCACTCCCACGATGAGTCTGAGGGAGGTAGCATCCCAGGAACCTGGACAACAAGCCCCTCACTTGATTCTCACAATTCCCACTTCCCCTTCCCTGGCCGACATCCTATCTCTGATCAGAATCCAGTAAACATTACAGAGTCTGCTTCAAGCTGGCACAGATTAAGTGACACGGGTTAAGGGCTGCATCTTTCACTTTGAAATGAATCCTCCTCCCATCCCTGCTCTTTGTCCCACGAGAAGAATGTGGATGCAGCCACTGAGATTTCTTTTTTCACATCGAAACAGAGGGCAGAGAAGATCTTTAGCTATTGGGGGTGGGGTGGGGTGGGAGAATGTTGAGCTGTCTGGAAAGATTAAAGCAACACTTAAATTTGGAGTTTTCATCTTTATGGTTATGGCTTCTTAGCCCCAGGAATGTTCATCACTCAGAGAAAACAAGGACCAGGAAAACTGAGTTACAAGAAATGGACAGAGCTCTCCCAAGCCGAGGGAGGGAGCTGCCTCTTTACAGCTGGGTCTGTTTCACCATACCATAATCACCTTTGCAAGCCCCGATCTTAGAAAGACCTAACCCAGCCTGGGTGGTACCCAAGACTCACACTCATCCCTCCCAAAGAATGGGAACAGTGGAGGAAGAGCTCCCTGCAGGTTGTTTCAGTACCAGCAGAAAGGCAATGTACAGGTAGCTGAGCAGTCTCCCAGGAGCCAGGGAGAGCCTTCCTCCTTCAGGCTGCAGTTGGATAGTCCCTGCACTTCACTTGGCAAATCCACATAGAGTTTCAATTACATGGGAATAATTTTTGGCATTTGTGCCACTTGACCGTAAATGTTCCTGTTGCTTGGAGGTTTACAAGGGTGCTGATGTGCCATTGAAGATGGAGGGGACATGCTTCAAGGTGGTGTGGGGGTGAAGGTCACCCGGGAACACTACAGCCTCAGCAGGTAGAGGTATATCTTGAAGCTGATGCCTACACAGTGACATGGCTTCTGCAGGAGTCTGATATAGGATGAGAGACACCATGGAGTCTGTGTTTCTTTACGTTCAAAGCTCATGTCAAGAGTAACAAAACCTCACCCCAAGTCCCACCACATGAACTGAATAAGGAAATAAGTTCTTACCAAGCTCCTTTTCTCTGCGTGACTCCTCAGCTAATTGTGTGGTCAGGTCTAGGAAGAGGCGTTCTGGGTAGCTGACAGCCAGGACCCTAGGCACACTCACTGGGCAGGGGCCACCACTGGCCTTTTATTTCTGTGATGCTGTGGACTTTTCTGACCATAAGGCTTGTTGATTTTTGTTTAGATAATGCTCATTGTTTTTCCACCATCCCCCAGCTTGATAAAATTATAAGCATTATTTTTAGGTTACAAAATAAGAATAAAGACATATTTGCTGCTAAAGTTGCTGCCAAAAGCAAATAGCATTGTAGCTGAGATCATGAAATTGTATTTGAGCCCCTGCTCCCACCTCCTATATTCATCAACATTTTCTGATATAAACAATCCATAGAGGATGTGATTTTAAAATAATCATGTGGGCTATCTTAGGGATACTGCTTTTCCCACCACTACTGTGCAGCTTGGGAACTCTACTGGTTAGAGAGATTTTCAGACAAGCTAACGTGAATTCTAAGAATTTGGAAATCAGTTAAAAAGGCAGAAAAAACAAAGTTGTCAAATCCCCAGCAAAGTCAAGGTTTCCCAGGCAGATGTCCCTGTTAGATAGATCCTGTCTCCATGGGAACAGACATCAGGCCACATGGTCGGAGTCATAGAAAATTAGACCTGTCTTCCATGGAAGCAAGCTTTTCAGTGCTGGGATTTTCTTGTTCAAAAAAGGTGGGGGATGGAAGGGAATGAGAATCTTGTCCCTGGGAGAATTCAAGCAGAAGCTAGATGAGCAGTGCTAATGCCAGAGAACACAGGATAGAGGGCATGAGCGGGGTCAGCAAGAGGGAACAATGACCACAGGACCGTAACATGAGGGCCAGGCTTATTGGGGTTTCTGTCCCACCCGGTACCCCACAGCCAGCAAATCCCAAAGAAAATCACGAGATCTCCATAAGTTATAAAACTGATTGGCCCATTTGCTCAATCTTCCTATTAGCTCTTGTAGCTTATATTAACCCATTATTCTTAT
>LOJH01061791.1:0-10501 GCA_001685095.1 Ellobius talpinus
ATAATTTTGTAGTAGGTTTAGAACTCTCTTACTTAAACAAAAGGGGGAGGTGCTACGGGAGTACCTTCCACTCCTTCAGCCAATAGCCACTGAAATACGAGCCCACTGGGGCGTGGTCTATTTCTCTTTAAAAAAAGAGCGGCAAGCCTCTGCTTGCTCTCTTGGTTCCGACTCTTGGTTACGGCTCTTGCTCCAGCGACTAGAGTCCTTTTCTGACTGTTGGTGTTTTGTAAGTTTTACTTCTAAAATAAATACCCCTTTAAATCCAAACTGGTGTGGGATTGTTTCGCGCATTATGAAGTGGTATGGAGTACAGCTATAATTCTAGTGATTAAGAGAATGAGGCTGAGGCCAGGATAGACTTTATATGATTTCTTGCCTATGGTCAGCAATATAGCAAGATGCTTTCTCATCATCCTAAACAAAAAATACAGTAATGAAATCGTTTTACTAGGGCTGCACTACAATACCTATCTAGACTGCGTGGTTTAATGCACAGAAATTACTTTTTTACAGTTCTAGATGATGGAATTCCAGGATAGGATGCTGGAAGCATTGACCTCTCTCCTTGGAGGCATATGGCTAGTCTCTTACATGTTCCAGAATGCTTCTCTGTTTAATATTTGCTCGTCTCTTCTTACAACAATTGGACATAGAATCAGAGAGTTGCTTCACTTTCACAGCCTCCCAATGCTCTCCTGACATACAGGGGTGAGGTCTTCTGTGCAGAAATGTGGTGGTTTTTGGGGTGAGGGGTGGGAGTATCCAGTCACCCCATAACAGCAATGCAGAATACACAGATGAAAACTGACTCTCCACAAAGCCCTTTCAGGGCATTATTTCTGTGAACTAAAGGTCATATACTTTTGGCAATCATAACAAGAAATTATGCCATTTTCCATGCCTTGCCTCAGAAAGCCAATTTGCAAATTTGCAGCTTAATGTAATCTGTGTCTGACACACATGTCTTTGAAGCTGTGTCTGTGTCTTTTTTTTTTAACTTCAGTTTGGCTCCTAGGAAAACCACAGAGTTGCTGCTGGCTTTTAGTCAAAGCTTTTCCTGATTAACTCTGCCTGTATTGATGGCTTTTGATTGTTTTGCGGTGTGCGATGTGGGGGTTTTGTATATAAACAAGCATTGTGATTAAATTTTATAGAGTTGCCAGGTCCTGAGCTACCAGAAAAAGCAGAAGCCCAAATACTTTATCACATGCACCACAGAAGGACAGTTTTTCTTCAAAATCTGTACTCTCACTCTCTAGACATATAGAATAGTAACATGCTTAAAAAACACACACACAAAACAACTCGGTTTTGTCTACTGCATAAAGAAATCTACTGTAAAAAAAAAAGAAAAACAGTAAATATGCATGTATGCCCTCTAAATGCTTAAGATTTCCCAGCTTCCCAGATGAGAGGACATAGATTCATTGGGATGATAATTGGACTTTTTGTTCATTTGTTTTTTCTAAAGGAGTTTGCTGTTTTATTATTCAAACAGAGTTCTTTAACTCTGCTGTTCACCTGTATTCAGTGAGAGAATCCGCTAATTCAACAAATAGGTCCTTAAGCTGGCTAGAGAAGCGAAAAATCCTGTAGATTCAAAGCAAACTTGAAGATGATTCAAAACTCTTCAGAGAAGTTTGCTTATAAACGTAACTGGACCAAATGAAACATATTAGATTTGCAATGGATCTGGAGTTAGTGGAACCTGATACTGAAAATCTGTTCAAACCAAGCAGGAAAGAAATTTCTCTTTGGAGTATTGCTCAGTTGGTTTAATTTGATACTCATCATTGCTTAAAAGAAGAGAGATGGAAAGCATGTCCTAGTGAAGTGCAAAGTTTAGAGGTCAGTTTTAAGGACAAAATACAAAAAATCATCAGAATGGTTGGAAATTTCATAGGGAAATGTCCAGTTTAACATAACTTGGGCTCTACAGTTTTTTTGTTTGTTTGTTTGTTTGTTTGTTTTTCCCCAGGACCAAAAGAAAGGCAAGAGGCAGATGGCACAAGGGTACACACAGCCCCACATAACCCATACAGCTTTATTTGGAAGGTAGTCCAGTGTCATTGTTTATCTCCTTCCTCATACACAACTTGAGGGTAAGATTCATAGCTACTGTTCTTGAGTCTTGAAAATTGCCCCTTGCTCCTTAGACTCAGAGCTTAAAATCTGCTGTTTTACTTTCTGTCAACTCTGTTTTAGCCGCCCCTCTCCCAACCAAGTGGAAGTGTGACCATATTCTTCAAGAATCCTATCACCAAAGAAGAGGTGCATACCTTTGTAAAGAATTATTAAAAATGTGAACTCCTGTGAGGTTACTTACTTGTCAGTGAAACCTTCCCTCCAGGAAGGAGCAGGAAGGCTCTGAAGAACATAAGCTAGAAAACCAAGTTCAGAAAGCCACAGAATTGACAAGCTCATGGCAGTGGTAAACAAGTGTAGGTGTGGCTATGTCCTGACCTGCTGAGCTGTCTCCAAGTTAGGGTGGAGTAACCTGGACACAGCTGCAGTGTGTAATCCCTGAGGCAGGTGTGGGCTTCCCAGTAATACAACCGACTTTGAATCACTCATGTACCAATAACCACTCTTCTATGTCCCAGTAAGGGACTCTTATGGACTCATGGGATCACAAAGCTACACATGAGAAGAATCACTGCAATGGGATGTTGGCATCCTAGTGTGATTAATAAGAGTTTTATAGCATCGCAGGAAAAGTACACAACCCTTTGATGAAGGTGATTTTTCCCCGTCATTAGTTATCTCTAACTCCGCACATCGCTATGTTATGGTATATTTTCTGTGAAGTATAGATGGGAAATATAATCAAGATGGATGTCGTGTAGTACTGAGTTATCATGGGTAACCAAGAAATTACACTTCTTCTAAACCTTTAGTGTGAAGATACATTAGATGCTCAAAGTTTTCATGAATGAACAAATAGTATATTAGTCAATTAGTTGGTATCTTTAAGACTGTCAAGGCCTCAAGTGCTTGGGAACCTAATCACTGTTTGAAACTTTCTATGAAAAAAATAAACATATTTCACATAAACTTTTGCGATAAAAAGTTCCATTTCAATTTTTTTTTGGGTAGAATTACCTATGATTCCATTGTTGAGACCTGACTGCATTTTCTCTTCTTTTTCTGACTATAATTGCTCATTTCAGCGCCTTGTACTTTACAGACAGACTTAGGCTCTCTTTGCAACTGAAACTGCTCTGTCTGGGTTTTGCTGAGAATGGTGTTTTATATTCCTCAAGATCGCATTGGAATGATCCAAAAAAGAGCCATGTGCAATTATGTGCAGTGTAGGTAACTTGGCACGATGTCAAGGGAGCCATTGTTCTACTGTCCAGATTTAGCTACTTTGCTGGGGTTCAGCCCTCCTATACATTTCTCTGGTGCATACACAGCCTGGCTGTAAGTAAGGGAGCTTTAATGAGGCTCAACATTTGCTATGGGTACCTGTGCTAGGTTCACTAGTCATTTCTATGCTCCCCATTTTGGGGAGAAATTTTCTCAGGCAGCCAAACTAGAAGGGTGTCTCTCTTCTCCTTAATGTCAGTGCTGCATTGGGTAAATATTTCTTCTTTCCTGGTAGGGTTGAAGGTAGAGACTTTCACTCATACTTTCACTGCAGTAAGAAAGATTTGTCAAGGCTTTCAGAAGTCTGATAAACTGATGTCTTTGGAATGTTTCTGAGAATGTTGGCTTCTTTTTGTTATTGAGTTTTCTTTGGTTTCTAGGAATAGAAAATCCTCAGACAAAGAGGAAAACCCTGGGGGTAATAAAATTAAATAATTTGAAAGTACTATTATATGTTTCTTATTTGAGTTTTTTATTTCATGGGCTTATAAATTAGTTTTCATTTTAAATTACTCAGATAATGTCTGTGTTCCTACACAATTAATTGATTTCATTTTATTGACCAATAACTTGCTTAATCTATGAAAGAACATTTTCATTAAGTTAAATATAATTAGCTTATCATAATGTCACCTTTGTGTTTGTGTTTATCTGTTTCTCCCTGTGTGTTTGTAAGTATGCATATGAGACAGAGAGAGAAAGAGGGAGGGAGAAAGGGACACAGAGAGAGACAGAAGGGGGAGAAGGAGAGATAGAGAATTTGGAGGCCAGATATTAACCCTATCTATTGTTGGATAGGGTTATTCACCCTGTTTTTTTGAGATAGAATTTTCATTGGCCTGGATTTTCCTGATTAGAATAGGCTGGATGGTTAATTATCTGCAGAAGAGATCCCTGTGTCTAGGTCTGTGATTACAGGCATGTGCTATAGTGCAGAACATTTTCACTTCAGTTAAAGGGATCAAATTCAAGTCCCCATGCTTGCATGGCAAGCACTTTGCTGATTGAGCCATCTCCTCAGACATTTCCTATATTTTTTGATCTAGAAAAAGCAATACAAATTATAAATCTCAACAGTGGTTATAAATTATAACACTCTTACATTGTAAAAGTTGAGTAAAACAGACGTAGAACCAAACACTGCTTCAATACTTACCAAAAGTTCAATTTGAATTTGTTCAAGCCCATGTCAAACTAGCAGTTTGCAGGAAATACTTATACAAGAAGATATGTGATGGCTACAGAAATACAATCAGCAAAATCCCAAATTTATTTCTTCAACAAAAACATGCTACAGAAATATTCAAAGAAACAGAAACATGATCTGTAAATTTAGACTAAAGACATTAATGGCCTTTGCCTTGACAGAATCTTTAAGAGAAACGATTGTAAATATTGCCCAATTTCTTCATTTCCTTGATGGTAAGCCACAAGAGGACATTGACCTTGGAAAGTAAACTTGCTGAAGGAAAAATGAGACATGGAAATATTTTCTTATATTTATTCACTAATATTTACCTATGAGAATGAGATGGAAGAATCTGAATACAAATCCAGAAATGAAGGGCATATTTTAAGGAATACATTGTAATATGTATAGTTAATATGCAAACATTTCTATCACTTTTATTCCATTATTGACCTCTTTTTTCTCTTTTAGTGATGAAGATTGACTTTAGTGCCTCATTCATGCTGGGTTAGGGTTCCATCAGCTGGACTGCATGCCTTTCTCAGTATTGCCATTTTGTACTATTCTTTAACACTGGTGTGATGTCCATGATTGTATTCTCATCATATATTTAAAGATAGTAATACCTGCAGAAAGGAGGCTTCCTAGAAAGTTTGTTTTTTCATAAGTCATATTATAAAAGAAATTGACTATTAGAGATATAAAATGGAGATTTTGGTTTCTAGGCATCCTGTAAACAGTTATTCTCTACCTTTTGATGGGTTGTGATTTTTCTATAATGGTTGCAGTCTACCCCAAAGAGAAGATTCTTTGATGGGGATTGAGAGCTACACTTATCCGCAGATATGAGATAGGTATTTGGGATGCGGTTAGCAACCATTCTTGTTTAGAATAATGGTGGTAGAAAGTTCTCCTCTAATATCCATGACCTCACTAGCCCTGAGAAATTGAACAGATTTCCTTCAACAGGCATGATTTTCCTCCTGTTGAATGGGCCTTAGGTCCAATTTGACTTCTGTTACTTACCACCAAGATAAGAGTGCCACCATTGCACCTTTATTAATATCTTGTTGTACTGGTCACTGCTGAGGTTCATAGGCATCACAGTTCTGCTTCCTTAGAAGCTTGTGTAGCTCCTGGCACTATGAAAGGCAGTTTTCAGAGGGGAAATATTTAGTTTAGACCTAGCCTAATACTCCAAGTCCTGTGTCCAAAGTCATGGTTTCTTAAGCAATACAGACTTACATTCAATCTCCTAGAGTCAGCCAAGGGCAACAGCAATAATCCATATTGGGAGTCTCTTGAACTTCTCTGAACAAAAATTATAAAGAATGTTTTTTATGTCTGGCACTAAGTTTTTGTTATATAGTCATTAGTTCTAGTGGGGAGCATTGTCAACCCTAGTGATTTAAAATATATGTAAATGTGTGATATGTATTAATATATGTATATATAATATATGTAATACATATTATATGTGTATATTTATACATAATTTAAGTAAATAAAAATAATGGATTCCTTATGTATTTTTCAAATATCCTTATTGATATTTTTCCTTCCTCCTCCCTTCCTCTTTATGTATTGAGTTCCCTCTCTCCTACTCAGTTGAATCCTCCAATTTTTCCATTTTTACTTTTTTATAACTTGTACTATGATATTCACTTCTCTAACATCTCCTTCTTCCATCATATACTTTTATTTTCCTGATTTCTGTGGTTATTACAGGTGAAATACATATAAAAATGTGGAACTAGGAATGACAGATGAGAACATGCTTCATTTGTTTCTCTGAGTCAGGGTTAACCCAATATAATATTTTCTGTTTCCATCCATTAACCTACACATTTCATGATTTTGTTTTTCCTTATAGATGAACAATATTTCATTTTGTATATTATCCACATTTTCTTTACACACTCATCAACTGAAAGACATTTAATTTGGTTCTATTTTCTATTATGAGCAGAGTGACAATGAAAATGACTGAGAAGCTTCATTGTCATAAGATATCACATCATTTGGTCACATTCAAAAAACTTAGGAAACATCATAGAAAAGGGGAGCAAAGATTGTAAGAGACAACAGACCAGGAAGTCCACTGTGAGACTGTGACTCTTAGAAATGATAAGGAAGCTACATCCATGATGCCTGCAACAATATTGTTGTCTAAACAAGACCTGAAGAATGACAAATCAGTAGACATGCTATCATGGGAATAGGGTACCCCAACAGGCTCAGTTTTAGTTACAGAACTGTTTAGAGAGGGAGAATTAGTCATCTCCAGGGATGAATTCCTTACTTAGTTTTCCAGTTCTAAGTAGTCCTCTCTGAAATCATATACATTCAAGAAAAAACAAGCTGACTCAATAGGTTCTATTTATATGTATGCACTTATACATATCTATAAAAATAACAATTAAAGAAATTGCTATTTTTGAGGCCAGGATTTTGAGAGGGAGAAGGTACATGAAAAAAATGTGGGTGGGAGAAGGGAAAGGGAAATGATATAATTGCATTTTAATTTGAAATGTATAATCTGAAGTCTTCTTGTGTGTGAGGCAATCATCATAAATCATGGAGAAGCTGTATTTACATTGGAACAGAGATTTTATGTCCAGTGTAAGAAGGGAATAACTGGGGATCCATGCATTCTTTCTTCGGTTGTTCTTGTTTCTTGATTGTGGCCTTTAAACCACTTGCAGGTTCTGCCATGATTGATTTCAGACTTGACAGTCAAGCTTTTATCAGCTCAGGAGAGTGTGAATTTGCTGGTTCCCTTCCAACCTTTTCAGGCTGTTTTCTTGTTAAACATATGCTTCGCTCAAGGATTTTTGTCTTTGTCTCAGTACCCTTTGACATGGATTGAATTTTTTTCTGTTAAATTTAATGTTATCCTTTTGAGTGGTATTAATTTTTCATCTATTTGTTCATTGTTAGTCTGTAAATACTATATCATTTCTAAAAGTGCCTCATTCTTGGCTCTGTTATCAAGCCATTTTCTTAAGGATACAATTTGAAAACAAAAACTAAGTCCCAACATCCAATAAATGGATATATCAGAAAAACCATTTCCATACTATAAGGGAAAAGATTATTAAATTCCTGAATGGTAATATTGTCTGCAATCATATAACTTTCAAATTCATTCATTTACTTACCTTTTTGGAGATTTCAATAAATTGTTGTAGGTGTAATAATCTTTCTTGGACAGCAGGTGTCGTGGTTGCAGCCACATGGTAGAGAGAAGCAATGAGCAGAAGCAAGGGACTGTTTGGCCCACTTTGGTTCTGCATGGTGGTGCCTGGTTAAATATTAACAAATATGATTTGCTTGATATGCTTAGAGCAATTAAATCAATTCCATACATGAAAAGAGTTTTTGTGGTGGCCAGAATATCCAGGATCCCAGAGTTCATAAGCAGGGAACACAAAGCTAAAG
The DNA here is from genome assembly GCA_001685095.1 of Ellobius talpinus. Taxonomy (NCBI): domain Eukaryota; kingdom Metazoa; phylum Chordata; class Mammalia; order Rodentia; family Cricetidae; genus Ellobius; species Ellobius talpinus. The sequence goes on from LOJH01061791.1 coordinate 8,003, forward strand.
CTGCGCAAGTCACTTTGTGGCAGGGAAAGCAACAGGGTGTGTGAAGTGTGCACAAGCCTAAGAAATTAATTGCCAAGTTGCAACGTGGTAACAGTAGCTCCACTCTGGCAGGGTTTAGGCAAAAAGCCACTTAGTAGGTAAAATTAAGCCAGGCAGGTGGGAGTGGGAGACCTTCTGTCCACAGACTTTTTGGCCCTTTTATGCTGGTCCTGGTAGACATGGTACTGGGATTCAGGTGGGTGATGATGATGATGATGGGACCAGATGATGAAGGACACTATAAAATAATCCCACACTAGCTCAGAATTAAGTATAAAAAAGTGTTCCTTATTTGTGGGTAGACTCACAGATCACAGTCCTCTGCATGAAAAGGAACAGGAATCAAATCCAGCAGCCAGAGGTGAGCAAGCACATGCTTAAGTCAGCATTTATAAGAGGCCACACCCACGTGGGCTGGTATCTTAAAAATAACTGGTTAAAGGAGTTCCCACAGCCCTGCTCCTTCTGACATTCTAGCTACATTTATCTTTCCACTAATAGGTTTTTTATACTTCTAATTTATTTTCTGTTGTGTGTGTGCTCACATGTACATGCATAAAATCTTCCATAGGCATTCTTTTTATTTTCCTTTCTATTTTCTATATCTTTCCTTTCACACTTTCTGATTTTCTTTCTTAACTTAGAAATAGTTCTCCTATTTTTATAAGGACAAAGAGAAGGAATAAAACAGCAAATATAAATGAAGAGGTAATCTTGAAAAATTAAAACACACTAGCATTACAGAAGACTTTAAAAATCAGGATAAAATTATCAATTATATTTTTAAAAATCTAAAAATCCTTTTAGTGTTGTAAGAGGAGTGAGCTGCATCCCACCGCTCGGCTAGCTTAACCCCCTGAAATAACCACACAGAAACTGTATTCAGAGAAGCTAGGTAACAAGGAGAACCTTAAAAAAGATGTGCATAGATTCCTCTGGGAAGGGGAAATAGACAAGAACTCCTGAGAAACTTATGAGTGTGTGTGTTGGAGGGGTATGGAAGGGGAGGAGGAGAGGAGAAGGGAAAGGAAAGGGGTAGGGCGACATGAGAGAATGAGGTAGCTGAGATGGGGAAGGCCAGAGAGGGGGTAAAAGGAAAAAGATATCTTGGTTGAGGAAGCCTTTATGGGGCTAGTGAGAAACCTGGCACTAGAGAAATTCCCAGGACTCCTCAAGGATGACCCCAGCTAAGACCCTAAGCAGTAGTGGAGAGAGAACCTGAATGGGGCTTCCCCTGTAATCAGATTGATGACTACCGTAATTGTCACCATAGAAACTTCATTTGATCACTGATGGAAGCAGATTCAGAGATCCATTTCTAGCACTGGGCCAAGCTCCCAGAGTCTAGTCAAGAGAGGGAGGAGAGATACTATGAGCAATGGGGTCAAGACCATGATGAGGATACCCAGAGAAACAGCTGATATGTGCTAGTCGAAGCTCACTGACTCTGGACTGACAGCTGGGGAATTTGCATAGGCCCAAACTAGGCTTTCTGAATGTGGGTGACATCTGTGTGGCTGGGACAGTCTTTGTCAGCCACTGACAGTGCATTCAGGATTTACCCCTCATGCTTAAACTGGCTTTTTAGAGCCTAATCTCTTTGGAGGGATACCATGCTCAGACTGGATATAGGGGGAAGTCCATTGGTACTACCTCAAAATGATGTTGCAGACTTTATTGACTCCCCATGGAAAGCCTTACCCTTTCTGTGTAAGTGAATGCTGGGAGGGTCGGGAAGGTGAGGGCAGTGGGAGGAGGAGAGGGAGAGATTACTGGGATTGGTATGTTAAATAAGAAAAAATGTTTTTAACAAATAAATACAAAAAGAGATATAAATTTTTTTTTTAAAATGTGATTTTTCTTATCCCTGTGGAATAAACAGGATGGAGTGTAGCGTATTAGCAATGGTATGGAGTATAATTTCACAGTAGGCCTCTTATAAGCTGGGTGCCTTTCTTCCAGGGACATAGAGGTAATGAACTGTATGCTCAATTTGAATATTTGCTCCTCTGTTTCTGTATATTTTGCCATCATAAGTAGCTGGCATGCACTAGAGTGAAAGCTTCAGACTGGGAAATGAGTAACAACTCGATAGGTCCCTCGCTGGAGAGGAGCATGCTCCTCTCCAGATTCAAGTCACTCTTACTGACCTCTGAAGAAGAGGAAAACATAATCCCAAAGGTTAAATAATTTTAGACTTTTTGGAAGAGTTTGAAAAACAGCTTTATAAAATGCATTGGCAACACTGACTCACATGCTCAAGCCCATTTATTATCTTGTTTTGCCATTTTCCTTCTCTAACTCACGGAACTGATTGTGTAGAGACATATTATAAATTCTATAAGCTTCTGAGCTACATCTAGATATATACTTCCTTGTAATTTTCATATATTTGTAAGTTTGTGGGGTGTGGTTTGTATGTATTTGAGAGAGCTAGACAGAGAGAGGGGAGAGACAGAG
>LOJH01061792.1:0-10944 GCA_001685095.1 Ellobius talpinus
TTATTAACCAATGAAAGTAACACATAGACAGATGACCCTCCTCCATCATATGGTAGTTCTCAAAGCTGACCCCTGAAAGACATGAAATTAAAGACTATGGGTATTTTTCAAAGTTAGGCTGTGTTTCACACTATAAAATTAGCAGGAGATGTTAGAGACAAGGCATAGAAATCTGTGATTTGAAAGTAGTGTGTGTGTGTGTGTGTGTGTGTCTGTATGTAGTTGATAAAGAAAGGGGTGCATTGTTTTATATAGCCTGGGAAGAAAGAATCTCAGTGAGAATTATCTAGCTCAAATTGCCCTGTGGGGACATCTGTGGGCTTGGTCTTGACTGTTAATTGATGGAACTCCCCAGCGCACTGCGGGCAGCACCATTCCCTAGGCAGGGGTCCCTGAACTGTGTAACAGTGAGAGAAACTGGCTGGGAAGCAAGTCACAAGGATGTGTTTATTTCTCTTTGCTCTTGACTGTGACTGTGGTGTGGCTATCTGCTTTAACGTCCCTCCAATGATGAACTATGTTCTGGAACTGTAAGCCAAGGAGACTCTTTCTTCCCTAGCTTGCTTTTGGCCAGGGTATTTTGTCACAGAAGCAGAAATTAAACTAGAACACCAGCCCCAGTCCCGATGCTTCATGAGTGTTCGCTTTCTATGGCGGGGACCAGTTTATACATAGGACCCAAGGCCGTGGGCAATTACAGTGCCTATCTCCCTTAATGACCGCCAGCATCAACTGTCAAATTTAGCAGCAGATCTTCCAACAGCTTCTCTTCATAGCTTCCAAGTGGTGTGAATTTACCAGAGAGGGGAAAAAGAAAAACAGTTAAAATTATGTGTCATGTAACATTTTCCCTTGCTTTGGCATTTTTAAATTTCCCTTGTATTCAAGTGTAATTCAGAACGTGCACCCACACAGATTAAAGTTGTCGAAAAAGAAGACGGCTAGGGAAACTGGTGATTTTCAAGACTTGTTGCTAAAACCTTCCTTTCTCCTCTGCAGAGAGACAGGCATGACCATGTATGCACATGTGTAACCCCAGAATTGTGAGAAACAAGGTCATCAAAGTTTGTAATGACTGGCCTAAATATGGGTTCGCTAACAGATCTTATCTCAAATAAATAAAGCAGAGAATGATAGGAGGCCACCAATGTCATGTGCTGGGCACCATCATCTTATACACACCAGACACATCCTAAGTTCAATGTTTTACACAAACCTCATCATCTCTCCCCAGAACCCAGTCTTTACCCTCTGTGGGTGCTAGAACTTGGCATCAAATGACAGACAGGCTGTTAGAAACATCTGGAATCTAGCCACACCATCATGAAAAAGTCTTCTATGTGTTTGATCTGGCTGGACAATCCTTCCACCAGGACGGTGTGATGCTGGGCTTTCCAGCATCTCTGAAACTGTTGATGACTCTGAAATAGTTGCCGCACTACAACCACTTGGATGATCCTATGAAGAAGCTCTGCCTGGCTGAGTAGAGCAACGGAGAAACCGGCAGAGACAATAGTTTCCTCAAGTATGAGACTGGGCCTGCTCGTACTTTTAACTCCATTCCTGGACAAAGAAGCTGGAGACTAAGAGCTCATTCAGCTGAGACTCCTCTCTGGGAAAACTGACCATTAAAGGGAAGAAGTTTCCCAGATGGGGCAGAAGGCAATAGAAAGGTCAGCGTTTTCCAGGCAGGAACAGTAGAGGCTAAAAGCAAGGGGAAGTTCTACAAAGTAGAGCAGAGGGTTGACAGCGGCTTGGACTGCATGGGACACTAGGGGAGATGACCTACCACCACCCAGACAGCTCAGGGATGAGTGGGAGAGAAGGGCCATCTCACAGAGAAGTCGCAAGAGCCCTTGCAGCACAGGCTAGCACACCCACTGTGGTGAACTTGTGTCTCCTGGGATAGGATCCTGGGCTACCCCAGATACAAAAGGAACCCTTTCCTCTTGTTGCTCAAGCCCCTGCTCTCAGCATCTGCTTTCCTAGATGCATCCCACCAATGGCTACATTTTACTCATTCCAACTGCCCAGTGCCTCCCAGGCCCTGCTCCTCCCCTTTAGTTGGGCTCTCGTCTTTGCAAAGAATCACTTTCCTGGATGAGTGTTCCACTTTCCTGGATGAGTGCTCCGCCTTCCTGCTGATCCTCCAATCTTCCTGCCCCTCCCTGCTCTCTCCTGTTAGAAACTACTCCAAACTTTTTTTTACTTTTTTTTTAACTTTTTGAGACAGCGTTTCTCTGTGTGACAGTCCTGGCTGCCCTGGGACTCACTCTGTAGACCAGGCTGGCCTCCACCTCGCAGAGATCTGCCTGCCTCTGCCTCCCAAGTGCTGGGATTAAGGGCCTGCACCACCACCACCTGGCTACTCCAAACATTTTTAAAAACTCGTGTGTGTGTGTGTGTGTGTGTGTGCGTGTGTGTTAAGAAGGCCAAAAGAGGGCATCAGACCCCATGGAGCTGGAGTTGTGTGTAGTTACAAGCCACCTAATATGGAGGCTAGCAACTGAGCTCTAGACCTCTAGAAGAGCAACAGGGGTTCTTAACCACTGACCCCTCTCTCCAGTACCTACAAACATTTACTTGCCCCCTAAATATAAACATCAAAAGTAAAAATTTGCCCTTAGTTTCAAATATATTTTAAAATATTTTCAAAATGCCCCCGTGAACCAAAAACTACACTATTTTTTGAAAGAAATCACAAAAGAAAATGAGGAAAGTAAATGTTGTATTTAGACCAGTCGAAACAATTTAACCCTTACAGGAGGTCTTAATTACACAAAGGCTAACCTTAGGAATGAAAATAAGGGGAAAATAGAATCTGTAACCAATGTTATCTTCGACCACAGAAAGGAGAAACAAATACATTTATTTCTTAGTAGAATCTATTTTATATACTCATGTACATAGCTAAGCTTTCTGTCTGGGTTTCCCATTTAGCCCTGGGCTAAAACACACACCTGGATGATTACATGATCAACAGGTGCTGCTTAGAAGGTGACTCTTTAGATCAAATACAGGCATCAGAAGTACAGAGCCAAAGAGCAGAGGTGTTTGTCCTCATGGCAGGGACCCTGCTGCACAGTCGTGCCCATGACTATGGAATGGTGGTGGTGTGGACTGTCGTAAGCTCTTGTAGATCACAGGAGTCATGGTTAATACTGAGAGCTGACTTGTACGGTTGCCGAAGAGACGTGTCTCTGGGCATGTCTATGTGGGGTGGGTTCTAGATTAAGCTATTTGAACTGGGAAGGCCCACTCTAAATGTAGGCACATTGTTCTGTGAGCTGGACTACCGAAAAATAGAGACCGCTAGCTGAGTGCATTCATCGCTCTCTGCCTCCTTACTACGGATGCACTGGGACCATCCTGGTACTCGACTACCCTCCCTTACTGCCAAAGACTGTAAGCCAGAACTAATTCTTCCTTTCTTCGGGTGCTTTGGTCAGAGTAATGAAAAAGTAACTAATACAAAAACAGTTTTTTAAAAAATCAACTTTCATCAGGACCCTGTGGCATAGGTTCTTAATCCCAGATACTCAACAGGTTAAGACAGAGGTAGTTCAAAGTCTATCTGAGCAACAGAATGAGTTCAAGGCCAGTCTAGGCAACTCAGTGAGACTACTTCAATTTGTTTCTTAAAAGAGTTGGTACTTAAAATAATAATGAAAAAAAAGAGTTGGTACTTTTTGATAGTGGGGATGTTAAGCAACGTGTATCAGAAACGACCACAGCAACACAACCTTCAACCTACAGTCGCAGCAGTTAGGAGGTGAAGGCAAAAAGGTTCCAAATTCAGAACCAGTTCTGAGCTATCTAGTGAGACTCGACCCTCTCGCTAAAAATAAGTCAATAAATAATTTTTAAAATAAATAAAAGAAAAAGGTTATCCTCAAGGCTACTTGTGAAATACGTCCAGCAAGTTGGTCGAAGACTCTTGACTGCCGGTTCTGTTTTCCCATCAAAGCAAATCGGGAGCTTATAGCTTAAAAGGCCAGAGTGGACCCTCGAGAGCACACCCACTCTGCACCCCACCCCGTCCCCACCTTTGCTCTGCAGCCATCTCTTGGAATTAATTGGTCGTGGTGGAGTGTTTTTTTCTAGTTGGTGGCGACGGTGGTTTTGGTTTTTGTTTTTGTTTCATTTCTGTTTGCTTTGTGAGTCTCTTATGGGAAGGCCCTGAAACCGCTTGTTTGCATACGGCTCGCAGAGCCAGGGTGAGCTGAGGACACAGGCTCTGTCTGGCTTGGCAGAGGCAGGAAGTTGGCTCCAAGAAGTCACTGCCACTCTGCCCTGAGCGACTTCTTTTCCTTTTCTTTCTTGTCATTCGTTTTGTGAGAAAACCTAGGTTTACTTTTCAAACAGAGCATGAAAGTTTAGAAAGGGATAGAAGACAAGCCAAAGACCCTGTCCCCTGCCCCCTTATCTAGAGATTCTTGAATCATCCAATTGGAAAGGAGTTAGAGGCCAGGTTGGGAGAAGATGGTTGCTAAGGCTAACAGAGGCAGGCAGTGCTCCCAACACACTTTTCCACACAAGCGAACTCGTGGCAGGGTGGGCACAGGAACCTTGCAGTCACCTGGCACAAAACCAAACCCTGTTATTTTGTTTCTTTGTCCTTCTACCTAGAGTGGCCTGACATCCTGTTGTCATTCCTGTGCTAGGTGAGTCTGAGCCTACCCCAAGGGGAGCGTACCTCTTCCTGTGGAATTAGTGTTCCTTTCCCATTGGTATTCAGATGGGACTCCAATTGCTCCAGTTATTTCTGCCAGATTTGAGTCCCTTTCTCTGATAGCTGCCTTGGTCCCGCCAGCTAAGCAGACTGCAGCTTGCTGCCTAGCATCTGAGGTCACATATATGTCCAGACAGAAGGGATGGGCGACTTTGCTCTACTCTTGGTAGCAGAGAGGCAGCAAAGGAAACTGTTTCGGCTGGTGGCTTCTGGCCAAGATTCATGTCACCTGTGCCAGATGAAACCAAAAAAGTGCTTCAAGAGAAGCAGCGCGTGTACCTAACAAGGAATATTTATATGTGGCCTTATTCCCAGAAACAGAATCTACTGGGCAGTCACAGCAGCAATAAAGTATGTGGTGGCGTTCCAATACGCATATCCGCTTCACTTTTATGAGGCCCCTTCATCATTTTTACAACCAGCCTGATTTTCTTCCCCATATCCAGGTGCAATGGACCCTGGGCACTGGGAAACTGTCTCTTCCCAAATGTGAAGAGAACTCTAAAGGATTGGATAATGATTTCATAGATTCTCAGGTCTTCCCACGGTCATGTGACCATAGACTCATGTTTCTTATGAATATCCATATCTGGCAATGTAATTGTATTTTTCTAATTTCATGAATATTGTCTCCCATACCAAACTGCTTACCTGTTTTGAAAGGATAAATATTTCAACACCCATGATCTCTGAACTCTATAGCTCTATAACCCTCACCATCTACCTGTTAGCTAAATATCTCATTTGAAATGTCAGTTGGATAGAGCAAACACAGAAGGACATGGCGTGTAATTTGAAGTTGTACCTGTGCAAAATTAAACGGCTACACGTTATGAAATGTAGGGGTATATTTGAATGTCAGTATCAAGATACTGCTTCCATTAAAGAACCAAGAGTACTTGCTCAGATAGACAGCTGTGATGGTTCAGTGTGTGCGTGTGTGTGTGTGTTAGTTCATCTTCATAGTCAACTTAACCAAATTTAAAATAACCTAGGACAGTGATTCTCAACCTTCCTGTTTCTACAACCCTTTAATGCAGTTCTTCATGGTGTGGTGACCCCCAACCATAAAATTATTTTTGTTGCTACTTCATAACTGTAATTTTGCTACAGTCATGCATCATAATGTAAATATCTGATATGTAGGATCTCTGATATGTGACCCCTGTGAAAGAGGCATTTGACCCCCAAAAGGATCAAAGCCCACAGGTTGAGAACTACTGACTTAGGAAATAGACCTTTGGGAGTGTTTTTGAGGTCAGTTCCAGAGAAATTTAGCTGAGCTAAGAAACCTCTCCTGAATGTGAGTAGCATCACTGCCCCATGGGCTAGGGTGCCAGACCAGATTAAAAAAAAAGTGAGCTGAAAACCAACATTTGCCTGTCTGCTTCATGACTGCAGAAAGACCAGCTGCCTTCTGCTCCTGCCACCATGCCTTCCCTGCCATGGTGGACTGCATCCTTGGTGAGTCTAAGGGAACCGGCCCGTCCTTAAATTGCTCTGCCACACATTTTGATGTTGCTGTTTTTGGTGTTTTGTTTTGTTTTGTTTTGAGACAGGGTTTATCAGTAGCTGTGGAGCCAGTCCTGGAACTCACTCTGTGGACCAGGTTGGCCTCAAACTCACAGAGAGCCACCTGCCTCTGCTTCCCAAGTGCTGAGATTAAAGGCGTGCGCCGCCACCACCTGACTCACTCTGCCGCACAAAAAAGCAACTAATATAGTAGAAGAATGAGTTTATAATTCAGCTGTCTAGAAGACACTGCTCACCTGGCCTTTATTTAGCTGTAAGAACTAGGGAAGATGTGATTGGTGAAGAATATGTACTTGAGCAATTAGAATGCACCTCTAGCAAGGTTTCTCGTGACCATGGAGAATTACTCCGTGTTCTTTTTGGGGGGTTCTAAAACAAAGTTTGGAGGCCAGGAGTAAATCCCAACAGGTTGTGCCATAGCCCTTTACATTAAAGAAGGCCATCAAACGAGCATTTTCACAAATGTGTGTATGTAAAATGTGTGTAGGTAATTGAGATGCACTTGCTGGGATGAATTCTGAATTTGCTTGTCAGGAGACAGAAAAGCCATCACAAAGCCATCCTAGTGAAGCAGTTTGATATACAGGTCGCTTTGGAGCCATGTAGGCACATCCAAATCTTCTTCCTCATTTATCTCTGGGACTTTAGGTAAATTTCCTAACTAATCTTTTTCTTTCTCTCCTTCCTTCCTTCTTCCTCCTCTTTCTTATTCTTTCACGTATGGGTGTTTTGGCCTGCATATTTGTTTGTACCACTTTTGTGCCTAGTGCCCACAGAGGCCAGGAAAGGACATCAGATCCCATGAAAATGTACTTATAAACGGTTATGAGGCATCATGTAGGTGCTGATAGCTGAAACCAGCTCCTCTAAAAGAGCAGCCAGTGCCCTCAACTGCTAAACCATCTCTCCAGCCCCTTAATATCATTTCTTAATTCATGAAATGACATAAACAATATTTGAGAATTGCTATGAAGATTACCTGTTTAAATCACAGTGCCTTTAAAAATGAATAGAAGGTGGAAAATGTATAGATTCCCAGTTCTGCCCACAGTTGTATGTCCATAGACTCATGGTTCCTATAAACTATCCCCATCCAACAATGTGATTATTTTTTCTAATCCCATTAATATTTTATCCTATACCAAACTGCTTGCATATTTTAAAGATAAATATTTTATCTTTTTTAATTGACAAATAATAGGGAGGGAAATAGGAGGAGCTGGAGAGATAGAAGAAGATTGACAGGAAGGATAGACAGACAGATAGATATTTCTAACCAATGTGGATACATCTTGGACCATTTTGTCATTATATAAAAATTACAGAGTATACTTACACAAATCTAGACTGTATATGTCAATCACTGAGTGTGGCCCTCTCAGTGAAATTAAATACTTAATAAACACGAAGTATATGAGGCTGCTGTTTACAGGAAACTTCTGTAAGTACAATGAGTACACTCTAAAATAATGACTAAAGTACAGAGAAAGTTGGGTATAGTCCAGAAAGTGGAGATGAGAATCCTGCCTGGAATCCAGTGATCTGGAGCTACTTAGGGAAACCACATCAGAGGAAGAAGAAGAGGAGGAGGAGAGGTAACCAGAGACTGCTCGATTGTTCCCAGCCACCCAGACCCGAATAATCACACAGGAACTATATTAATTACAATACTGCTTGACCTGTTAGCTCAGGCTTCTTATTAACTAACTCTTAACGTCTTAAATTAACCCATTTCTATTAATCTGTGTATCGGTACAAGGCTGTGGCTTACTGGTAAGTGTACAGCATCTGTCTCCTTCAGCAGCTACGTGGTGCCTCTTTGACTCCCCCTACTTTCTCTCTGTATCTCTGTTCAGATTTCCCACCTGGCTTTACTCTGCTAAGACACTGGCTAAAGCAGCTTCTTTATCAACCAAAGGTAATAAAAACATACTCATAAGCATACAGAGGACAATCCCACATCAAGGAGGAGCAAGAAGAAGAAGGAAGAGGGGCTGGAGAGATGGCTCAGTGATTGAGAGCACTGGTTGCTCTTCCAGAGGTCCTGAGTTCAATTTTCAGCAACCACATGGTGGCTCACTACCATCTATAATAGGATCTGATTCCCTCTTCTGTCTGATTCCTCTTCTGGCATGCAGGCATACAAGCAGAGCACTCATACATAAAATATAAATAAATATTTTTAAAGGGGGAGGAAAAGAAACAGGAGCAATAGGAGAAAGAAGAGGAGGAGGGAGAAGAGGAAGAAGGGGAGGAAAAGGATGAAGAGGTAAAAGAAGATAAATATATAAATAATTATGATGATTGATCTTTATTTTCAACCTCATTGGTTCTAGAATCAACTAAGCTACAGCCCTCTAGGTAGGCCTGTAAGGACATTTATAGGAAGGAGTTAATTGAAGGGAGAAGACACTCCCAAAGTGTGGGCTCTGCCTTCCCACAGTAGCCAAACTATAAAGAGGTCTGAGGACTAAGCAGTCTTACCCACTTGCATGCTTTCTCTTCTTGCCTCTAAGTACATCTATCCTGATGATGACGCCGTAGCCCTTTGCTGAGAGTCTTGCTTCTCCAGTCTTCCAATGCGGCCTAGATACTAGAGATTTCACAGGAGTCTCCCAGGTCTTTGTCACCTGTATGGCACGGCTGAGTCATCTAGCTTTGTAGAATCAGACTCTCTGGCATGCAGATGAGCACTCTTTGACTTTCCGACTCAGAGCAGTTTTAAGTCAATCTAACAAACCCCCTTTATTATGCACACACACACACACACACACATATATATATATTATATCTTATATATCATGCACATACATACACAATATCTGCTAGCTTTGCTCCTCTAGAGAATAATACAATCAATATTATAGTCTTTTAGTATCAAGCACTAGTGCTATACATAATCGCATATGTTGTGAAGCACAGCGAGTTTGTCACACGAATATCACCATGAATGAATGCGTTCTGCTATAACGTTCCAGTGCTCCTGCTTGATAGGAATTTTACAGTCCCGTATTCTGGAAGTACCATTTTGTCTATGCAGTCTATCATTGGCTGAAATATCATGATAAAACTCAAGTCTGAAAGTAGATAGAAAGAGATAAAAATAAACAATATGTATGAATGCACAAGTGAATGGATGGATAAATAAGACAGATAAAAAAGATAGATGGATGATTGACAGATGATATGTTTATACATGTAAATAAATACATAGAAATTTAGATACTCAGATATTATAGGAGAAAATGTGGGTTTATTTAATAGAAACTCTTCTATGGAGCAAATTATCTAGTTATCTGAAAGATCAAATAACCAGGTCTCAAGTCTAGAGAGATGGCTAAGTTGTTAAGGGCACTTGCTGCTTCTCAGAGGACCCAAGTCCCACTTCCAGAACTCCACTCTGGGCAGCCAACAACCACCTATAATTGCAGATCCTAGGGATCCAATGCTCTTTTCTAGGCCCAATGCATGCCCACTCCCGTGTGTGCATCCACTCACACAGATCACACACAGAGACACACCATTTTAAGAATACTTTTAACAATAACCAAGTCTCAGTATTTTGCACTATAAATCATACAGACCACCAGATTCAACTTGATCATATTTATTTTAGTAAGTAAGAAATCCATTCTTCATTGTTTCTTCTTGTTCTTCACCATAGCTTGTCCTGCCTACAGTTCAGTATTCTTTTAGGAAATATTTGGAGAACACACTAAATTTTATGTCTCCATTTGCTGCCCAGCTTCGTCGTGTCACCAGACACAGTGACCCAAACTCATGTAGTAATGATAAGTAATATTTGACTAATTCATTGGGACAGTGGTAGAGATAAATTAGGTCATTTGGGGCAAGGCTATGGGTTCCTTCAAATGCAAGTTGTCTGTTTTATGACATGACTGTTATCAGTTAACCTTCACCACATTGCATGGTTTGTTCAAGCCTGTCCTCTCCTACGCCCTCCCTGTAGCCTTGGAGCTTCACGGCCAGCCAATCTAGTCTAATTAGTAAGCTTCAAGCCTATGAGAAACCCTGTCTCAAAGAAAGGGATCACCTTCCTGAGGACAGCACCTGATATTGTCCCTTGGCCTCCAACATACACACTTATGTACCTACACGCATACACAGGAACATGTCCATTAAATAAATGACTATGTGCTGGAGAGATAGCTCAGTCAGTAGAGTGCACACGTGTCTCAGTAGACCCCAGACCCTCAGCTTTATGTCAACAGAAATCATAGCAATCCCATCCTAGGCCAAGACTGTGGGTGGTTAATTCTTCCCCATCCAAATGCCAATTTTTTTTGGAGGATTTGCTAAGCATGTAGGAAGTTCTTACTTGGTCATAGAAATCTTGACTATTTATTCTCAAACTAATTCCTCATCTTTTTCCACGTCTGCATCAACTAGACCGTGTCCAGGAAATGAAAGCTCGCTATAACCTCCAAGTGTACTGCAAGAAAGACAGAGAGGGAGAGAGGGTAGATAAATAAGGAGAGGGAGAGTAAACCAGGAAGGAAGAGGGTGAGGAAGAGGTGAGGGAGGGAGGAAGGAAGAGAATGAATCCAATTTGGCATATGTTTATACGTGCATGGTAGCTGGCCCGTTTTTTACCACTAGAATCTTATGCTGACAATTCATCTCTCTTTTTATTGCTTGAAACATTTTTTCTTTTTTTT
>LOJH01061793.1:0-10943 GCA_001685095.1 Ellobius talpinus
CACACAGACAGAATATTGTATACATAATAAATAAATAAATATTTTTTAAAAATATTATTTAACATTTTATTAGAATGTTATTCTTGGATGTTAATTGTGTCGGTCAAGTTTTTGCATAGAAATAAAATAAAGTAAAATACCCTTAGAATGCCAAATGTCCCAGTTATTGAAAAGCTCACAAGCATTTCATTTCCAGGCTTATGGATAACAAAGTTGCTGAGTTACTGTAAAAATTGTAAAGTTTAACTTAGTACCTGTTCAGATCCTCTAAATCTCTGCAAAGCCTGGGAGTTCAGCATCCCCTTCCAGAAGTTGTTAATAGCAGGGATTACCAGATGTCTGGCTGCCATAAAACAGTACTGTGATTGCATAGAGCACTTACTTCTTATGCAACATACTATCCTGATGGTCCTCCAAAGATCATTTAGAACAAAACAACTAGCCAAATAAGTAAGTGTGTTAAATTGCTAAATGGAATTGTTCAACATTGTCCATCTGGGTGTTGAAGAAAATCTGCCTGAGGGACAAATTTATTCTTTCAATAGTTGACACTTAGTCATTCCTTCTGTTAGCAATTAGCCAAACAGGTTCAAACACTCATTCATACAACTCTCGGCAGACGCTGACAATAATCCATACTTCCAGAAGGGGCAGAAGATGCCAAGCTTCCACTTTTTCTATAATCACCTAATTTGTACAAATTGCTGAAGCTGAAGTGGGGACGCAATGTGCTAAGAATTGGCACCGTTCTTGATGGGAAAGGTTCTTTTAGATTCTTGTTGAGGCTGAAGTTTTGCAGAGGCTATGGTAAAATAGCATGCATTTATTCACAGGCCTGAAGGAAAATAGTAGACTAATAAATGCTACAAAAAGCATTAAATTGCTCTCATTTCTTTTTCTGAGTGGACGGAACACAGCTATGGGTAGGAGAACAGGTAGCATGTGCTAAGCTCAAAATGTTCTCCTTAAATGTCGAGCTGAACTCTCCAGTTTCTGAAGAACATGTGCACCCATGAGGGCTACCCATCGAACTTGCGGATTGTGGTATGCAGAGACAGAGAGCTATAGATTTATTTTGAACTATTTATCTATTTATTTTTGAATTATTTGACTCATTTTGAAGAGCAATGATCTGGAACTCATCTATTCTAGGGGCTGGAGGGTTGGCTCCTCAGGTAAAAGGCTTGTTCTTGCAGAGGACTGAAGCAATTGGGTCCTCAGCTCTCCCATTAGGTAGTTCACAACTGTTTATAAGACCAGGTCCAAAAGATTGGACACTTCCGGCCTCTGCCGGTACTGCGCGGATGGCATATGCCCCCACCTACATATAAATAAAACTTATTTTTAGCCATCTAGAAGGCTTGTGGCCACCACAGCAAACGCGAGATTGTATTCCATTTAACGAGTTTAAATAAATCAATGAAGGAAATGAGTAGTACAGCTGCAGCCAGGCTAGAGAGACATCAACATTTATACCATGTTGGTGAACCACAGCTAAGCATTTGACGAGGACTGCTTTAAAGCCACGGGGTGGGAAGGGGGGCGGGTACACACTAGGAAGCTCTAGCCCTCCTTCCTCACAAAGACACCAGGTTAACAACATTCAGAGAGACCCAGGCATGCCTGGTGTGGTGGTGAACGCCTTCAATCCCAGCACACGGGAGACAGAAGCAGGAAGATCTCTCTGAGTTTGAGGCCAGCCTGGTCTACCTGGCAAGCTCCAGAACAGCCAGGACTATGCAGAACAAAGGGAAAACAAAAACACAAAACAAATTCTATTCCGACCGTAGTACCTCCATGAGGACTGTAACGCCATCTCGGAAGCTAAAGTACTCAGTCCTTGCCAAACAAAACCAGTGAAAGAGCCATTAGATTCAGTCACACGTGCCTCTGCTCCATGCAGCATGGGAGAGCTGCTGGGGAAAACACCCGTACCTGCTCTCCTTCCTCGGAAAGGAAAGTGAAGAGGGTCTAGGGTTGAGTACCCGTTTTGTCCCAATACCCACAGGAGGGGCTCTAAGCTGGCTCCACAGTTTTTTTTTTAAAAAAAAAAAACCCTGGAAACTGAGCCGGATGTGGTAGGTAGCACACTCCTTTAAACCCCAGCATTAGGGAGGCAAAGATCTCTCAAGTGGATCTCTGTTGAGTTTGAAGACAGCATGACAGCCTGATCTACACAACAAGTTCTAGGCCAGTCAAAGTTAAGTGGTGAGACTCTGTCCCAACACAAAACAAAAGTCCAAGGTGAACAGAGTCTGTAATACCAGAACTGAAGTTCTACAAAAGGACACCAGGGGGCGCAAGCTATCAGAAAAGGTTTGAAGGAGCCTATGATAAAACAAATGACCAGTAAGCAGTATAAAAAGAAAATCAAAATCACCAATGGTCAGGGGGAAATGGAAATCCAGAAGCAGAATAATATATTGGCTTGTTTACATTGTGGCTATTATCCACAGCGGAGGGAGAGAGGGACGGAGGATTGGTTAAGAACAAAACAGGTTTTGGTAAGGTAAAGAGGCATTGGACCCCTTACTTAAAGTGTTGCTAACAATGCAAACTATGCACGCTGTTTGGAATCCTCATTATGGATGCTCCTCAAAACATTCAAAATAGAATTATATGCTCCATCAGCCCAACTTCTCTCAGGGAAAGGGTAAGTACTTATTTAATAGACATAGAATTCAAAGTTTGAAAGGTTAAAATATTTGGGAGGTTTGTTTCATTTAAAAAAATGTAAATAAAGTTAACATTATTAGGTGGTTACATAAAAGAAAATTAAGGACGAAAATGGCCAGATTAGGTAAAATACACTGGAATCTTGTTCAGTCTCAAAAAAATATAGAATTCTGTGACATCGTGGATGACCCTGGGTGGCATATGTCATATAAAATAATCCAGACGCAAGAGCAGATATGAAGGCAGATACTTAATATGGAATATTGGAAACTGAAGCTCATAGACACAGAGGATAGAATGTTTATTACCTGAAACTAGGCCATGTGAGAATTAGGAAGATGTTACTCAAAGGACACAAAATTTCAGTGAAACATGAAGAAAAAGTTCAAGGGCTTTATTGTAGATCACAGAGACTAGAGTTACCATGTTGAGAGTTGCTAGGTGTTCTAGTCCCAGACAGAAGTGTAAGTATGTTAGGGAACACACAGAGTAGGTTTGCTTCACCACCCTGCGTGTGTCCTCATATGCTAAATATTTACCTGTCAGCTAAAATTTCTCAAACAATTAGGATACTTCTTGTTATTTTTACCAAAATAAAATGGATGCATTTTAACACACAGTGGTGGGGCTATGACTTATTCCCACAACTATAGACCGCACAAGCTACATAGGTTTTAAATGTATGATCTCATATTTGGGTAATTAGGATGAGTTTGATTGGTCTGAGTTGTAGATGCATATCTTGATTTATTTTCAAATATTATTATCATAAAATGCATATACTAAATACAAGCTTCAGGTTGTATATTGTAGGTTGTTAGGATTTTAGGATTTCTATTGTTCTGATAAAACATGACCACAAATACTTAGGGATAAAAGGGTTTATTTCAGTTTATAGTTGCACGGCACAGTCCATTACTAAGGAAATTCAGGGCAGGAACTCAAACAGGACAGGAACTTGGAGGGAAAACTGATGCAGAGGCCATGGAGGATGCTGCTTACTGGCTTGCTCCTCGTGGCTTGCTCAGCCTGCTTTCTTTTAGAATACACTAGGCCGGGTGTGGCATCTCCCACAGTGATCTGGACCCTCCTATATCAACCATCAATAAAAAAAAATGCACCACCAGCTTGCCTACAGGCCACTCTGGAAGGGGTATTTTCTCAATTGAGATTCCCCCTTCCAAACTACTTTAGTTTGTATCAAGTTGAAATAAAATCAGCCAGGATGTACTTAAACCCGGGAAGCTGAATTGAGTGAAATACAGATGTGTGTCTTGTCGTAGCATATATTTAGCACTTGCATTTCAGGTGAAAATCAAATTTTGAGAGATAAACCTAAACTGTAAGTTTTACTAAACTGTGTTAATGCTTTTTACAATTACCACTTAGTTGTCAGTGTGTAAAGTTTCTACTTCATATTAAATCCAAAGTTTGACTCCTAATGAATCAGCAATCTAATTCAAAACCTAGAGCAGTAAAACTAATAGAAGCAGCAGAGGGTGGGTTGCCAGTCTGTTGCATTTTACAATTGCCCCTCAAATATGGTGCAACAAAAATTCAAACAAAAGATAAACAGGGTTGAATCCAGACTTACACTTATACATATAGGGAGGTTATTTTTATGAAAAAGAACTTATCTAAGAAGGGGGATGCTTTCAAACCTCATAACCTATATGTTTAGTATATAGAATATATGAACTTTCAAACAGCAATCACTGAGATGATGGGCCATGCCACATGTCCAAGAGTCCATCTGATAAAAAAAAATGTGCTTTTGAAAGCACACAATAAATGTTGGAAGGGATTTGAAGAAATGAGAGTCCTCGTGGGTTACTGCTGGGAAAGTAGAATGCAATCGCTGTGGGAAAGTGTGGAAATTTAAACTGAATTCTCATACAAACCAGAAACTCCACTCCTAGGTGTATAGTCAATAGAACTGGAAATTCCATCCGTAAGTGTGTATGTGTATGTGTTTTTGTGAGTGTACACATGGTGTATGCATGTGCTTATTATATAGCTGAACGTGGAGGCAAGGTTTATAGTTTACAACTGAATTAAGGAGGTAGACATAGCAAAGCTCAGTAGCAATGTAATGGTTTGAATGAGAATGGCCCCATAGGCTCATATGTTTGAATGCTTGGTTTCCAGTTAATGGAACTATTTGGAAAGAATTAGGAGGGCGTATGACCTTGTTGGAGGAGGTATGTCACTAGCTTTGAAGTTTCAAAGTTCATGTCAGGCCCAGTCTCTGTCTCTGTCTCTGTCTCTTTCTCTCTCCCTGCAACTTGTAGATCAGATGTGAACTCTCAGCTACTGCTCCAGAGCCATGCCAGCCTGCCTCCTACCACACTTCTGACATGATGTTCACAGACTAACCCTCTAAATGTTTTCCTTCCTTTATAAGACGCCTTGGTTATGATGTCTCTTCACAACAGTAGAACAGTAACTATGACAGCAGTCTCTGGAGGAGAGCAGTCTTCAGACAGCAAATATCCAAAGAGAGATATCCTTCTCTACACCCTGTCAACTCTCGCACTTGGCCCAGAAGTCTTTGCCTTTCCTCTGAGCCTCATGGGAGTGGGATGGAGCATTGTCAATTTCCTATGTCTCTGAAGCTTTCTTCCTTGACATACCAGATCATCAACACACATCCACACGGGATTTCATACACTTGGGACTTCCTCTGTTCCCCACGTGTGAGACGGGAAGAAGGCAGCAGTGGTGACTTATTTCTGTCTATCCATTTTTAATGAGTCTCTTTCAGGTTTCACTTTCAATGGTAAAAAGTTTCCTATAAGACATTAAGCCTCAGATGGTCTGACTCTTATTCCCATGACCTCTTTTTAGATTTATTTTTATGGATGTGCATGTATGTCGCGTGGGTGGTATGTTGTGACACAGAAAAATAACTACAGATAATAAACAAAGCATGTTTCAAAAAGTTAGGAATTTAAATATACTCACCACTTAGGTGATAAATGAGAATATATTTGTTTAAGCTGATTTATTCATTAAGTGGTATATACATGTAGCACATCACACCATGCTCCATTAATAAAGACAGCATTTATATATCAAATAAAATTTTAAAGCATTTTGTTATTTTGAATTATGTGTGTGTTGGGGGAAAGATATGCACTCTTGAATACAGGTACCAACAGAGGCTGGAAGTGTGGGATCCTCCTCGAGGTTGTGTAACAGGCCTCTGTAAGCCACCCAGCTGCCCAATATGGGTGCTAAGAACTGAACCCTGGACCTCTATAAGAGCAGGAAGCACTCTTAGCCACTGACCCATCTGACTCTAGCCTATACAGGACGTTTTTATTCTACTTACTCATTCAGGTTCTATTTCCTTTTTAAGGGAATATTTTTGGCATCTGAATATTCTTTTCCTCCTGCCAGCTCATTCATTTACTGCAAAAGATGTCTTAGAAAACTTCATCCAGACTTTCAGTTTTCATGATGTGCTATCCATCACTTGATTTATTTTGAAAAAGTCCTTCTGACAAGTGTTGTGTGCAATACACTCAGACCTAGAAGAAAGCTGAGTGATATGAATAGGATGCTGTGAGAGGGAACGTTGACTGTTTGGTCCAGAGTTGCAAGGAGCAGGTACTGTGCATGCCCAAAAACTAACTGAGGACTGGAAGAGAGACAATGCTAAGGGAAATGGTCCATATACAGTAGTACCATTGATGAGTCAGTCTATGGCCCGCCTGCCCAGCATGCTCATTAAAGACAGAGAAACACTGGTCCTTCTTCTCTCCTAAAACTGCATTGGAGGCCAGGAAGAGAGATTAGTGGTAGAACACTTTGCTACTGTACTTAAAGTCTATAACCAAGCACACAGGTCTGAAGGTCCAGCACTGGGAAGGTAAGGAGGCAGATGGAACATGAGGCCAAAGATTGGGGGCTCAAAGTCATTCTTGGTTACATAGCAAGTTCAAGACTAGCCTAGGATACATGAGAGCTTGTCTTGAAAACTAACAAATAAGTGAATATTGCACTAATAGTTTAAAATAATGATTTACTTTAACAGAAGAATTAAAAATTAAACCATTTTGGAATTTACCGCACTGGTAAACTTGGCCCTGGGTTTGGTTACCAGCACCAAAAAATTAAATGCATAAAATGGCAAATTTAAAGTGTGCTTGAACCAAAGATATAGATTATAGAAATAAAAATATAATGAAAAAGAAAAGAGGACTAAGATATACCTTAATGGCAGAATGCTTGCTTATCATGCACAAAACCCTGAGTTGAAACCCTGTCACTGTCCCTCCAATAAGGAAAGGAAAAAGACAAGAGAGAACTGCTAAAATATAACATCTATTTATATAGATGGGCTATATTTCATATTTCACTGGGGTGAAGTACTATTTTGGAGTACTTCAGTTAACAAGAGATTTCTGATTAAACAAGAGAATTCTGATTTATATACAAGACATGCTTCTTCCCAATGCCTACGAAATACATGTATGTGTGTGCTCTGTGTACATGAGCATGAGGGTGTACACACCTGTGTAGATATGTAAGTGGAGGCCTCAAGATGTTGGCTCTCTTCCTTATTCCCTCTCCACCTACAGCCTTGAGATAGGGCCTCCCACTGAACCAGAAGCTTGCCAATTTGGCTAAGCTGGCTGGCCAGTCCGTTCTCAGCACCCCCTTGTCTCTGCCTATCTCTGCTGGGCATAGAACTAGAATATACACCCATGCCTGGCTCTTTACTTGAGTGCTGAGGATTCACACTCAAGTCTTCAAGTTTGCAGACTACAGGTTAATACCTACACATCTTTGCACACTGCTTTCCTCACAGTTTCTGGTTTCAAGTGTGATATTCCATAGTTTCAGAAGGTGCCTCCAATGGTTACCTCATCCCTCACTGCTAGAGGCATCAAGGGTCTGAGTTCAACACAGTTTCTCTGAAGAAAAAAAAGATGTTTTAAAATTATGCTCAACTTTTAGAATCCTCTATTGGTTCTTCGTTAAGCCCAAAACCAGATTCTATAAGAATGGCATTTCTATTTTTAATAGCAGCCTCCTCTACTTTCTTGCACTCAACTTGAGAAACTAATTTGGTATAAAATTTGAAAATCAATCCAACTGGCCACAAAATCTGCCTGGTCTTCCTGTTGTAAATGCGGGGGGCTTTTTATTTGTAGGAAAACCTGGCTGGCTGGCTCTGTCTTTGAGATGAGTTGTCAGTCTCCTAGCAGATGTCTAAGTCCTGTATGCAAATAGATTTCTGGCAGCACCCTAACATTCTGCCAGATCTACCCAAGAGATACAGGCCACATGGAAATAGACAGGCTAGATGCAAGCTGCTCTTGCCAAATTACTTTTGACTAATACACAAATGCCTTCCTGGAAAATCTTAGCCTATACTAAGTCAGAGGTGTCTGAACCAACACGCAACAAGATTTAAATTTAGCCTTCCTTAGTCTCTAAGCATCACATGATGCCTCAAAGCTGAGATGAACTAGATGCATGTAAACCCATGAGTTTAAAAAATAGTTTATGGATAATTAGACATCGTGGCATATCTACTGGAATGACCAAAATAAAGCATGATGATGCCACATGCTGGTGGAAGCTGTGACTGACTAGAAATTAATGCTGGTAATGTCTTCACTTCATTTCTGTTACTGTAATAAAATATCCTAACAAAATGCAACTTAGAGAAGGGTTTATGTTTTTTCTCATAACTGCAGGCTACAGTTCATCATCTGGGAGAATCTGAGACAAGACAGTCTTAAAACAACTGTTCACCTCACATGCACACTCAAAAGCAGAAAGAATGAATGCATACGTGCTTATTAGTGCTCAGCTTCTTCTCTACTTTGTACACTCCAGGATTGCCTGCTAGGTAATGGTACCACCCATGATGGGCATGAATTAATAAGACGTGAATTAATAAGACAACCCTCTCCACACATGTCCTATAGACATACCTATAAAACAACCCAATCTAAACAATCCTTCACTGAGACTTTTCTTCCCATGTGATTCTGGACTGTGTTAAGCTGACAATAAGTGAGAAGAGATGGACAGCCATTCAGATGGACCCAGGAACTGGACTGATCCCTTTATCCATCTCCAGACTATGTGCAAAAGGAGAAGCATGCTAAGAACTGAAACTTTTAAAAGAAGATTATGAGCAAGAGCAGGATGTACATAAGAAAATAAATGAAAAGAATATAAAAGTACCCACAGAAAACAAAAGACAGTGTCAGAGGGACATCTCATGATTCTTTTGCTGTTGACAGGTTCTGCCAATTCACACCGAGCCACGCTGCTGAACCAGAGTACAAGTGGGGAGAAATATCTCAGAACCAGACCTGCGTTCCTTGCAGTAAAGACTTAAGAGCACCCAATCCATGGATAAAAAGTGTCCTTGAGGCAAAAGTCTGAGTTTTTCCTAATGGCAGGCCAGGAGCAGAGCATCTCTCCAGGGAGCTGAGGTACTCTTCAACAAAGAACATAGCAGGAGCCCCATGGGTATGGCTAAGAAAAGAAGTTGACGAACATGACAAGTTTAACTAATATATATGACTCTCTATTAATCTATATTCCTTAATTATACATTATATTATTAAATGAGCTGCACAAACACAGTACCTTAATCAAGAACAGAAATGTACATATAACAAAATTGACAGCGAAACTCTGTCTCAAAAAAACAAGACAAAAACAACAAAAAAAGAAGCTAAAGCTAGTAAGGCAAGCAGTGATTTAATTAATACAGTTTCTGTGTGGTTATTTCAGGGGTGAGCAGCCGGGAACAAACAAACAAATTGTCACCCATTATTCCTCCCTGGAAACTACCTTTGGGAAAGAACGCTTTGCACGGACCAGAATAGAAACTGATCGTCAGAGCCCAGTAGATCAGTTATCCAAGAAAAGTGGTTTTCTGAATTCTTCTTAAACCAACCTGCTTTAATGAACAAGCTCTTCAAAGATGATTCACTGCCAGAGTGACTTCACATGAGTTACTAGGAAACCAGGAACTTTCCAGCATTTACTCCAGTGAGTAACAGAGGAAACACTTGGCAGTGCATTTCAAGATGATGGATACTGCCTACCCAATAGGGGCCCCATCAAGTCCTATTTGTAGCCTCTACCTACTCACATTCAAAGGGCATCGGAACTCTCACTCTCCCACTTAAGCTGCAAACAGTCTTGCTTAGTCAGCTTCCTGATTGATTCCTTGGAAAAAATAAAAACAGAAAATCAGCTTAAGGAGGAAGTAGCTTTGCGTCATGCCTACAGCTTAGATCAGAGTGTCTCTCTGTAGTCAGAGTCAAAGACCCACTGCACATGTCTTGGTTTCTTTCCTGTAGCTGTGACAAAATGCTCTGAAAAAGGCATTAATGAAGAAATATTATTTAGCTCACAACTCCAGGCTACAACCCATCATTGTGGGGGACATCAAGGCAACAATGTAAAGCAGCTGGGCACATGACATCCATAATCCAAAACAAAGAATGATGAATGCACGCATGCATGCTAGTTCTTGGTTTCCTCTCTTCAGTCTTACACTCTGCACTTTCAGTAACAGCTGGCACCCACAGTGGGCAAAGCTTCATCTGAACGTAAAGATAATCCCCCACAGGCATGCCTAATGCTGAAGACACCATACACTTCAGACACAGGGCCCAGAAGACCCTGAGAGGTAAATGACCTGAAAGCCTCCTCCCTGAGCACCAGCTTTCACAATGCCAGAAGGTGCTATGCACACTTCTAAAGGAGGAAGCAACCAACAGTCCTACTCAGCTAATGGTGCCTATGAACCTCAGCAATGTGGAGCATGGCACAATAACCCTAAGGGTCCAGTAGTGGCATGAAGACCTTGGAAGTAACCAATGACTTTCTAATCAGAATTAAGCCCCATTCAACGTGTGACCCCTTACCTATTCTCCTATTGGCCCTAAGACATTAATGCTCTATCACCTGCTTAAGTGCATGTGTGACTTTTTGAATGTTTAAATGGCTCTCTGGTCACATCAGCAGAAACTTGGTGTCAAAACCAAAACTCACTCATGAGGTGGAGTGTTAAAGCATATGTACATATACATTGTGTATATACATCATACACATATATGCACATAAATCAATTAATTTAAAAAGGCAGCAAATTTGAAAGAGAGCAAGGAGGAGTATATGGAGGAGTTGGGAGAGATGAAAGAGAAGAGGAAAATGTAATTATCTCAAAATAATGTTGATGTAGGTGGGTCATCTGTCTATATGTTACTTTCATTGGTTAATAA
>LOJH01061794.1:0-10943 GCA_001685095.1 Ellobius talpinus
GTGTGTGTGTGTGTGTGTGTGTGTGTGTGTGTGTGTGTTATTGTGGGAATGTACTGAGACCTTTCCCCAACCTTATACTGATCTTTAATTATTTACAGAATTCCTGAAATTCTTTAGCACTTTATAACTGAAAAGATTTGGCAAGATTTCAAATAGCAAATAAGGGACAGAGCTTTGCCTTTGCCTGGGTAACAGTGAAATGACAGGAAAAACCCAAAAGATAACTAAATTCTAATACAGTGCTTAAGGGTGTAGGATAGGGAGAAGTGATGTAAGAAAAAAGTCTGATTGCACAGACAGCCTTCTAACCTGTAAGCACTGCCGATTGTAGCTGTTCTTAAGACATCTTGGACAGTGTTATGGTTTGAATCGTCCATGTGCTACAACTTAATCCCCAAGTTTATACATTGATAATATTGGATGTAATCAGGATTAGATGAGGATGAAAGGCAAGGCCCTCCTGACGGCCTTGGCAGCCTTGTTGGATGGAGAAGAGGAGCCTGAGCTAGGATGCTTGTACTGTTGGACCATGAGATGCCCTCTGGCCTCCCCAGAGGCTGAACCCGTAAAGACATCACGCTCTTGGGCTTCTAGAACTAAGAGCCAAATCCATTCCTCTTCTTTCTTCAATTTCCAGTCAGTGATAGTTGGGAACAGAAACTAGACTAATGCAGGAGAGTATATGAGTTATTTAGACAACTCTAAAAACATACATATTCCTGGGCCCTTCCTTTGAAGATTACAACTCTTGGAACAGGAGGAGACAAGGCACCTGTAGTTTAGAAAGCTCTACAGGTAAGAACCCCTGGTCCTGTGTTTCTCATGATAATTTCTCTTCCAGTGGTATTAAGAGTCACAGAGAAAATCAAAGCAAGTTTCCTGGAAGAGGCAGCCCACGACTAGGACCTGAGAGATATGGGACTGGAGAAGCCATCTCTGCTGTTTGAAGTAGATTGATATGTTTACTTATACGTTTGCAGATGGATTCTCCACCACCAGCCTCCCTAGTCTGGGTACCCGCTCTCACTCATGCCAAACATCCCAGCCATGATCCAGCTGTAGCATCCAGAAGCTACACTTCTTTGCTTAGCCCCTCCTCTATCTGATAGAATCAGGCTTCTTACAAGCTAGCCCTGATTCTCTCCATCCCTTTCTTCCAGCCAAGAAATCGGGTCGCGTGGCTTTCAGAAAGAACCCACAGAACACTGTCCTGAACTAGATCTGTTTGCAGCAGGTTGTGCTATAGCTGAAGTAGAAAGTTTGCGCTGTACCAGCCTCTGCTCTAGATATGTGACCAAGTCATCAGAGACATGAACAACACAACACCCATGCTCCCGAGTATTGCCTGTTTGATGGGGCCACACTTAGTGCCAGCTTTCAATTATCCATAAGCGGAGGGAAAGATTTAGTGGGGCCAATGTGGAGAACAAATTTGGGGTAATAAATAAAAAACAGTCTTCAAATAATGGACTAGGAGGATCACGTGTATTTGGATAATTGAGCTATGACCAGAGGCAAATCATTTATTCCACAAACCGTGTGTATATGTGTGTAAACCAGGACTCCAATTTATTAATTTACAGCTAGAAATAAATGTACTGCCATGTGGCCCAGACATTTTCATCTGTCTGCTAGAACACACATTCACTCCATCAGCGGCAGCTTCTGGGAAAGTCAAGTTATCAAAAGGTTGCTTGGTGAGTGTGGAATCAATACAAGAGGAGCTTGCTCAGTAATTTAACTCCAGAGGAAAAAAATGAGCTTTCTATGTCAGGCGTCATGCAATGTGGAAATAAAGATGTGAATCGAACTTTGAAGAGCTTACCTGCATCCAGAAGGATGGGGTTAGGTAGGAATTTGATGTGATCATCACTATGACAGAAATGTTAGAGAGAGGGCTGTGTCTATAGCTCAGTGGGATAGTGCTGGTCTAGCAGGCACGAGACCTTAGATTTCCTATTCCACTCCAGCACAAGAAAGAAGGAAAGCGTGCTGGAGAGACGGCTCAGGGATTGAGAGCACTGGCAGCTCTTCCAAAGGATTCAACACCCAGCACCTACATGACAGCTCACAACTGTCTTTAACTCCAGTTCCAAAGGTTCTGATGCCCTCAGGCAAATATACATGCAGGCAAAACACCAATGCATATGGAATGAAAATAAATCACTGAAAAAAAGAAGAAAAGGAAAGAAGGAGAAAAATAACTAGAAATATGGAATGCATTTATTGCCTTTAGAGATTTGGAAAATTGTTACCTTTCTACCAGGTCTTGAAAGTTTAATAGGAGTTTGTTAAGTTGGGATAGAGAATACACTTGGTGTGGTGGCTCACAATCATTCGCAGAGCATCTAGGCATGAAGGTTCAATGTGTCAGGACTGTGGTATGACGTGGGCAATGCCAGGTCATGGGCTTTCTACTGTTTAGATGCTAAGGGAGCTGGATGCTATCCCAAAGCTTTTATTTATCAACTTTTATTATTTCAGACTTATCAGGTGTATGTTTATAAGACTTTTGTGAAGAACACACTCATTGTCTTTAAATGCCATGAGTCTTCTCACCTAGGATCTCTCCTGGAGCCCAGGCACTGGTATTTCTGAACAGTGACAAAACTGGTTCCATAAACAGTCTGTGAAAAAAAAATCTAACTCAAGAAATAGCAGAAATGTAATGTCAAACTAGTCTTCTGTTTTGTTTTTATTTATTTATCTAATGAGTATTCTTGCCTGCATGTACATATATGTACCATGTGCATCTCTGATGCCTGCAGAGATCAGAAGAGGGTGTCAGACTCCCCGGAACAAGAGTTAGAGATGACTGTGAACCACCGTGTGGGTACTTAGAACTGAACCTGTATCGTCCAAGAGCAGGAAATGTTCTTGTCCACTGAGACATCTCTCCAGCCCTCATATCATCAAGCTCATGATGGATTTAATTAGGAGTTATTCTCTTCCCACTTTAAAGACAGAAAAACTCATGACAATAAAACAGTTGGCAGAGGTAGGACGGGAACAGAGAAAACATATTAGAGTCCTGCGGAGGAACAAAACCAAAAGAACAAAGCAGATGTAGACACAGAAAAAGAGACAGAGGATGAACAGGTGAAACATAGGGGATAGAAATATTTGTTATGAAGAATTTGACTTGCATGACTATGGGGTCAATGATCCAGATTCTACAGGGCTACCTAGAAATTCGGGTGAGAGTTGATGCTTCAGTCTTGTGTCTGAAGTCTACCAAGCAGAGTCTCAAAACTCAGGCAGTGCTCCATGGTCCAGTCTAACAACTCATTCCTACAAACACCTTCTCAGTTTTAGTCTTTAGGCCTTCAACTAATTGAGTGAGATCCACTCACATAGAATAGAGAGCAACCTGCTCTATTTGAAGTCCAGTCTTTGAAACATGGCTTGACATTCCGTGAACCATCACACCTAGAATCCCATCTCTCGCCCTCCTTCTTCACGGAGATTTACCAGAGGCACATTCAGAAGAAGCAATGCTGTTCTAAAGGAATCAAAGCTCCTGGTTCTAGGGCCACCTCCCACCCCCAAGCAACAATGTGAAATAAACCACCTAGAAGACAGTGCCTTAACCCAAAGAGTAGGAAGTAAATGACAGCAAACAGGCTTGACACATCCATTCTACATTACCAAGCAGAGGTGGGGCTCCATAAATGAAATGTAACTGTATTTCTATCCTGTTGGGACTTGGTCTCCAAGGCTGATACCGTGGCAATCACCAGTTTCTGACATTTCAATGCTTAATAAGGACAAATGTGCTAGGGCACAGCTTACCAGTTTAACACTGAGCCGTTTGATAAATGGCTCCTTATTTTTGTTTGATAGATTTTTACTTCAGACAATGAAAGGCGGGAATGTGCTGCCTCACAGCGCAAAGTGTGATGGCCAAGGAGAAAAGCCTTGCGGGACTGGGGATGGAGGGGCTTGGTAAACTCTGCCACAGCCCTGCATGTTACCAGGCTCTCACCCCGAGCCTCATCCAGACCATCGACGACAGTGGTAGGCTACTGACTCAAGCTTTGGGAGGCAAGAAGAAAGCTTGCTTTCTGTACTGTGTCGATCTAAACCAGTGACTGCGATTATACTATATGGTATTGTATTGTCTATGTATCCACTGGTGCTGGGTTACACATCTATGCATTTTTATTGGTTGTAACTTTTGTAACTTTTGGCAGTGTTCTCCATCTCCATCTGCAGAAACTATCTCCTAAAACATTCTCCAAGTTCTTCTTACAGGACCACTGGAAATACCAGCTATGGTGGTCTGCCCTTCCATGTGCTAATGCCTTACTTTGGAAGTCCCTTTCTTGTCAATATACCTAAAAAGAATTTACTCGTCACTAAAAACATAGTTCAGAGGTCTTCTTTATATAAAGACCCCCATGATCCTGAATATATATATATACATATACATATATATTCCCCAGCAGCACTCTCATGTCTGCTGATGTGATTAATGTCATCATTATCACATATATTTTCCATCATATAGTATAATTCACTACTTTGTCCTTTTGTCTCTCCTACTAGAAAAGGGATAACAGGAGAATTGAAATCATTTCCAGCACACCGTGCTGCCTAGATCATGTGATGCATGAATAAACCCTGCTATAAACTATTCTAAAAGATATATTTTACTCTCACCCATCAAATAGATCCTAAAGGTCCTAACTGGAGTTCTCTGGATGATCACTACAACTCCTTTGTACTCTTTCCTCTATATTCTCTGACACAAATACTGCCTCCTGTTTTGACCCTAGAAATGTTTAGAGCAGTGGCTGGAGAGGTGGCTCAGGGGTAAGAGACCCTGTTTCCGTTCCCAGCATTTGCAGCCACCTATAACTTCAGTTCCGGGGGATCCAACATCTTCTTCTGAGCTCCAGGAACACCAAGCATACATGATATCCATAGACACACAGGCAGACCAAACAATCATAAACATTAAGTAAAACTGAGTTTGTTTTTTTTTTATTTTAGTACAAATAGTGTAGCCTCTTTCAAATTACCCTTATGAAGTTTGGCTCCGAGTCCTCTTTCACCCCTAGTGGTCAGGTCCACACTCCAACTTTTCTATTTAAGGGTCATGTCCACTGCTTCCTAGGCAGATAAATCTTGAAAGGGAAGCCTTAGATTTTTTACTAAGGTACAAAAGGAAGGCTTTTAATACAGAAAGCTGTTAGCTTGTAGGCACAACCCCTATGATTGCTAAAAAGGCTGTCTTATTTTTGAATTCTGAATCTCTGGACTTTTCTCCTACCATGGCAACGCATGGCAAATGTCTAGTGAGACAATGAAGGAGAAACGAATGAACAAATGAACCAAAACTAAAAACAAGAAATTGTTTGGAAAGACAAAAGACATATATTTAATGCCCATCCTTCAAAGCTGCCTTTTTTTCTTCAAGTTTTCTCTCTTCCCACCCTTCGCTCTGCTCTACCCACTGGGAACAGAAGGTAAATGTTGTCACGGTCCTTGAGCTCGCCCAGGTGAAAGGACTTGGGGGTGCTGCTGAGGAGAAATGCAAACGCCATCAAACTCAATGACATTTGGAGGGAATCTGAATAAGGTAATTATTATATGAAGGTAAATTTGCCCAGGGGAAGGAAAATAATGGAAGGAAAATGAATGAATATTTATATGGAAAAGCCTGTCTACCCTGAGCTACTTTGGCAGGAAAGCCCCTGTGAAGTGACTAGCCAGCAAGCTCCGGAATTTCACCATGAGATAGAACCAGATTCATCAGGTTTAAAGTCTTCACTGTCATTGTCCACACACTTGAGAGAACAGAGGTCACGAGGAAGCTGCCTGGGCCCCAGTGGGGGAGCTCTCTCCATCTTTCCCTTCCATCCTTTTACTGATCTTCCACGACTTCTTGTTCAAAGGCTAAAAGCTCTTTCTGTCATCCTTCCTCCTGTAAACAGGCATTCTGCTAGGCACTGGGAAAGCGAGATGAGATACAATCATCCCTCAGTATCTACTGAGTTGTGTGCCTGGTCCCTGAAGCTACACAAGGACCTTACATAAAACGATTACATGACTACAACCTCCACACCACCCTCCAATATTTTTTCAAGTGATCGTCTAAATTATTCATAATTCCCAGTATATTATAAATGCTGTGTTAAAAGTTACTGTAGAATATTGTTCAGGAAATAATAACAAAGAAAGATCTCTGTAAAAAGACAGAGTACAATGTAGATAGGCTTCTTCTTAAGATTTTCAGTCTATAGTTCATTGAATCTGCAAGTGCGGAATTCACAGCTATGGAGGGCTAAATGTTTACATAGACACATAAACATGTACACATGAACATACAAATGCTTTCACATAAACATAAGCACAATCACATGCACACATACAAACTCTCAAATGTAGGTATGTGTTCACACACAGCCACACACATGCTTTTCTCCCTAGGAGTCTGCAGTCTATGAGGGCTGTCGGAATTCTATGGGAATAATTGCTATCAGGTAGTGGCATGAAAATCAAGTGAGAGCACGGTTGAGGGGTGGGACTGATCCCCAGGGAAAAGACCAGGCGAGTTTTGCAGAGAGTTTGGTGCTGAGATGAAATAGAAAAGGTGAAGAGTCTGGGAGACAAAGGGAGAGGCTACACTTTGGTAGAGAGGCAGACACAGGACACAGATAAGGGAGCTCATAAGGCCAATAATTTAGAAATCAAGGGATTTGTGTTGGCTCCGAACTTGTGGAGAGTAAAGCCACATGGACACTCTTAGTGGGGATTATGGGAAATCCCAGGGACTTTCCTGGGGTCATTGAGTCTAGAGGAAAAGGAAATACAATATGGCTTCCTATGCATTGGAGATCCAGAATCCAAGGAGCAGAAGAGTAAATAAACCAAATGGATTTCTGCACCAAGCCTCTTTGGTAAGGATGCGGCCTTCTCTCTTTGCTTAAAGCCATTCTCATGATTATGACATGAGGAGTAATCCAAGAGCATCAACACATTGGTTCCTTAGAAAAAATAAATAAGGGGAGGGGCTGAGCCGATAGCTTAATTTATAAAGAGCTCATTCGCCTTGTAAACATCGGGACCTGAGTTTGATCCCTAGAATACATGTAGATTAAAACCTAAGTGTCTGGTATGCAACCCTAGCCCTGGGAGAATAGAAACAGACAGATTTCTGGAGTTTGCTAGCCAGAAAGTCCAGCCAAACCAGTGAACCCCAAAATCAATGAGAGAACCTCTCTGTGAAAATAAGATAGACAATGCATGAGGAATGACACCTGAGGTTCACCTCCAGCCTACACACACACACACACACACCATATCATAACCATATACAAACACACAAAGTATGCATTTGTCTGATCTGTTTGAACTCTATCACAGCAGAAGGTCCATCTCTGCTCAAATCCAATTTATTCCTGATTCCCTCTGACCTCACAAAAATAGCTCAATAGAGCTGGTGACACCAACAATGCCCCAGGCCCTTCTGCTTCCTTAGGTCCAGTGCACATGGCCGTACCAGCTCTCACCTGGACTGCGGCCGTCACCTGCTGCTACTCTAGCTCCTCCAGCTCCCATCCCAGCCAGGGGCACCTAAGGAAAACGGATCGACTCGGCCCAGTTTTCAGATCCCTAAGGGATTATATCTTACCATAGTATCTGAGAGTACAATTCTAGATCCAAGTCCTAGGGGCAGCACTGACTTCAAATCTCAAGCCACCTCCGCCTCAGCCCCATATACTGTAAAACGGGGTTAATAATCACAAAAATGGGGACTGGCTTTCCATGGAAATAGCAAATATCTGAGCTAAATTAGCTTAAAAGCAGAGAGGACTGATTGGGATCCATGGTTTCAGGTGTTCCTGTGTGTGTGGCCCTATTGATTCCGCCTATGGTGGCACAGCATACAAGTCACGGAGCAGGGCTGAAGTGAAGCAACCTGCTTGCTTCATGGACAAGCAAAGGCAGAGCTCAGGAGAAGCTAGATTCCCAGGGTTACCTTCAAGGGTACAACCCCAATACCTAGGACTTCTCACCAGACCGTTCCTCTTAAAGGTTCTACCACCGCCCACATTCACGCATGAGCCTTTAGGCTCTATCCAAACAGCACTACCCTGTACTATCTGAGGGAGATTACTTACTTACTCTAAGGAGCAGCCACTAGCATTACATTTTTACTAAACTAAGATCCACTCTCTTTACCCCAGTCCCTACCAGTATCTAGGATTTGATGCTGATCTACCTTGACCCTCATACAGTAGGTGCATAGTTAAACCGATCTGTTGACCTTCAGATGAACTAAAGTCGCATGCACTTAAGGCTTTTTCCTGGGCTGTTCTCTTCCAGACATTATTTTGTGCTCATGGTTATATCTCCCTTTCCTCATTCAGTCTCAAGCAGAAATGTTATCTATATCACACTGAATTCTTCCTCTCACCTTTACCTATTGCTTGCCTTTGTTTTATTACTATCTGTTCTCATTTATTTACTGCTCCCCTATTTTTTGACCACCTTTCTCAAATGAGGAGGAAGTTTCACGGAGGCAAAGAAACATGCAGACAGTGTCTGGCGTGTGGAAGGAGTTGAGAACACATGTGCTGTCTGGGTGAATAAATGGATCCACACACTTCGCACACTGCGAGTATTTACTGAACACACCCAGCTCAGCTCTAACCACGCCTGGAAATGAAAACAAACAACAGTTTAAGGAAACTCAGTCTCTGCCATGTGACAGATGTGAAATTCTGATACCATGTGATCCAATTAGCATCCCTCTTGAAAGGGCATTTGATTCTTGGATAGGATTACACCATCTGTCCTAAAAAGCTTTCACGATTCGCAACTAGATAAGCACTGAACCCATTTGGCAGGTCCCATAAAAATGACTTCATCTTCTCACTGGGTTTTAGCCATGTGTGAGCAGTGTTTTGACATTTTCAAATGAAATATGGGATCAAATGAAAAACACATAAAGTATTGAGATGACACGGGCCGGATTAGAGTACCGTACTTTGTAAAAATCCCAGGATGGATAATGGAAGCCTAGGGAATAAGCCTAGGAAAGAGTGGGAGCCATCACCCAATGGAAAGTTCTGAAAGTCTGGTTTTACATCCCATTGCTGGTGGGTCTACCACATATAGTCTAACAAGGACTCATAGCACATACCATCAACACTGTACAAGGGCCCAGAGGTCCTAACTGTGGTGGATGATGAGCTGAAGAAAACTGGAGAGACTGGAAGAGACACAGTCATCGCCATCTAACAAATAAGAAAAAAAAAAGATTTCCAGTCACCATTCCTCTTCCTTCTAGGGAAAATTTCCTTCTCCTCTGAGGACTTTCTCACTTTCCCCATCTGGGTCTTTGTGTTTTGGGTAGAACCCACTGTAACCCAAGGATTAGTGCCTGATTTAAATGTAACCAAGCAGAGAGTCCCATCCTCTGGCCACATGAAAAGATCAGAGATAAAAATGCGACCTACATCAAACAAAAGAGAAACTCTCAGATTTATTTTTTCATTAATAAAGAGAATTTGTCTAGAGAGGTTGTTCAGTATATACGGCTAAAAGCAGCCAGTTCTCACTCCTTCATGAAGACATTGCCAAAGTAGTCAGCCAAAAACATAAGATGCTGCAGCTGAGAAACAGGATAAGCTGGGTTCAATAGCCAGTCTCTGGGTAGAACTACCAAAGGGTACTTCAACTCCCTTAGCCTCAAATTCCTCCAGCTCCTTATCCTAATAAAACTCTATCATATAATAGAAAATTATTTGGCCTCTGTTTCTGATTCCTGGTACAAAGTTGCTCAAACCCTTGGAAGCTCCTGGTTTATAGGGGTGTATTGTTATTCACAGTTAATTCTTTTGGGTCACAACTCAGTTAGGCTTGACCTACAGATGACTTCAGAATGGGGATGGTCACCAGATAGACCAAGTATTAAAGAGTTGCAACTTTCAGCCCTGGCCTCTCATAAGAGAAAGGTAGGTGGAAATCAGACATATAAAAACCTGATATATTCATTTATATGTATACATATACATACATACACATATATACATATATACAAAAAATTAAGTTACCCTATAGCAGGGTAACAATGTCCCTACTAGATACCAGAAGTTAACAAAAAGTCAGGTATGTTCCTTCTTTTGGTGTTACTGTCCAGTGAGGTCCCATAGACCAACCCCCAAATATTACAGGATGTTGCCATTGCTCTTGATTACCCTCAGAGCTTAATAGAAAGATATTATTGAAGATACTATGTGCTTGAGTTAAAGCATATGAAGAAATTAAGCTGGTACAGACTTGGAAGCTTCATCTCTACTAGATTTCATAGTGCTAGAATCTGGTAGACACATTAACAGAGAAGAAAAATAATCACCAGTCACAGGCAGTTATAAACCCTGCAATCAAGAACAATAACTGGCCCAGAATGCCCACTGGTGTAATAATGGCGCAGATATAATAGGAGTAACCAGCCACTTTATGATTTGGATTTAAGTTTCTCTTAAAACCCATATCCAGTACCATTATCAGGCTAAGATCTGGTACTATTATCAGGCTAAGAACCTATGACTAGATGGGTCATCTGCCTAGAGAAGAACCTACTAGTCCTCGTCTGTTAAACAAACCTGCCTTAGGGTTCCTGGTGTTGTGATAAAAAGCACTATGACTAAATGCAACTTGTGGTACAAAACCACATTATATGGGCAGCGCAAGTTGGTCTTGAAAAAAAGAGAGAAAAGGAAGACATTAAATTGGGTG
Source organism: Ellobius talpinus (assembly GCA_001685095.1). Taxonomy (NCBI): domain Eukaryota; kingdom Metazoa; phylum Chordata; class Mammalia; order Rodentia; family Cricetidae; genus Ellobius; species Ellobius talpinus. The sequence continues at coordinate 10,753 of LOJH01061794.1, forward strand.
GATAGGCAAGGGGGAATAAATGAAGAAAGAGTTGGAGTTGGTGTAGGGGAATGCATATGACCAAAATACAAACCAAACTCTCAAAGAACTGATTTTTATAGGAAAGAGATTAAAAGAGAGGGGAAGAAAGGAGGAAGGGAGGGGAGAGAGAAGAAAGAAAGGAGGGGGAAGAAAGGAAGGAAGGAAGGAAG
>LOJH01061795.1:5509-16452 GCA_001685095.1 Ellobius talpinus
TAAGCCACAGCCATGTGGTGATACACAGATTAATAGAAATGGGTTAATTTAAGAAATGAGTTAGCCAGAAATACACTTATGCTATTGGCCAAACAGCATTGCAAATAATATAGTTTCTGTATGTTTATTCCTGGACCGGGTGGGACAGAAGCCTCTACCAACATAAACTATTTGGCTGGAACCTCCAAACCCTACCCTCCTTGAGACTCTCCAACAAAGAAAAGGTGTCAAAAAGCTCATTCCACATTCCTGGTGGCTGGGGCAGCTCCTCCCCTGAAGTTGACAGCAGCCCAAGTCTCCACCTAAGCATTTCAGCTTGTCAAAAGTTGGGATTCCATACTTGGGCACAAACCCAGCTTGTGAAGGACAGACACATCACCATCCCTTTCCTACAGGGTATATATGCTCCCTGCTTTAGTTTGGAAGCATGACTTCTCCCTCATCTCTGAAGCAGGAGAACTCATCTGGGAGTTGATTTGTTCAAATAAACCTGTCCTTTGTCTTTTTCAATTAGGCTTGATCTGACTTACTGCATTGGCAGAGAAACCTATTATAATGTTACTGAAAACCTAACAGAAACCAGTAAACTGGATAAGAGAGATGGCTCAGTGGTTAAGAGCACTTGCTGTTCTTCCAGAAGACCTGAGTTCAGTTCTCATCACCCATGTACTGCAGCTTACGGTCATTGTTAACTCCCTCATTAACCTGCCCTCATGTGTGCATATCCACCCCTACACATTGAAAAGAAGAAACTGGTAAAAACCTAAGTGATTGTTTCCCTGAGTTCTGGAGCCACCTGAACAAGTTAACCAAGCCCAGTATGTGGGCTGTATGGACCCCAATATCAGTGAGTCAGAAGCACAGATCTGGAGGCTTGAACTGGCAGCTAAACAACGGTGGCCTCGAATCTTGAGCCCTCTTGCAGGCTCAGAAACAAAGCCTGAGGAGATGCTGCCGGAATGGAATCACATGAGAGGACACTGCACAGTGTCTGCTGCTGCAGAAATGTTGGTTTGTTAGAGCTGCTTCAGCTAAGAGAAAAGAAACCCTAGTTTGTCTCCCTGCCTCAGCGAGAGTTACAAGCCAAGAACAGTGAAGGAAAAGCCCCCATTTCTGGGGTCAGCAGTAGTCCATTTTGTGACTGTGTGGAAGAAAATGAGCTTTCCTTTCACACACACGTAGACAGCACTGTTTGCTGGAGCTCCACACTCCTCTGAGGATTTACTGAATGCCTCAAGTGTCCAGTAAGTCCTCCCACTGTCCCTGTGAAGAACTCTGACATCTCTGAGTCCTGGAAAGAGCTCTGCTTACAGCTCCCTAGCAACGGCTCTTTCCTTTTCATCATGAATTCACCACCACCCCCTCAGAGGTAAGTGTTTACCAAGAGTCCCTAGGAAACCCACGGCAGATGTCTACAGCTTCTCCTGTGTAGCTTTTCCCTTCATATTGGCTCCTGCAAATTCAGCTGTTTCACTCTCCTCGATTTTGTCTTTTTACTTGTTTTAGTTTTTTTGAGACAGAGTTCTAATGTGGGATGCCCTTCTGCATGCTGTGAATATGTCTTATTACCATTGGTTAATAAGCTTATTTGGCCAACAGTCAGGCAGAGTAAAGCTAGGAGGGAAATCCAAACAGAGAGATGGGGGAAAGAAGGCTGAGTCAGGGATACACCAGCAGCCGCGGGGGAAGCAAGATGTGAGGTAACAAGCCACAAGCCTCGTGGTAAAATACAGAATAATAGAAATGGGTTAATTTAAGTTATAAGAGCTAGTTAATAACATGCTTGATCTAATAGGCCAAACAGTTTATAATTAATATTAAGCCTCAGTGGTTATTTGGGAACTGGTGAACGGGAGAGAAACCTCCAGTTACAGGGTTTTTTTGTGTAGCCCTGGCTGTCCTGGAACTAACTCTGTAGACCAGACTAGCCTCAAACTCACAGAGATCCGCAAGGCATGCACCACCACAGGGCAGGCCAGCACAAGTTTGCCTTCTTAATGTACCACAACTTTTAGCTAATGAGGGTTCCTCGCTGCTCTTAAATATGGAAAGTCTCCAGGCAGAATGTTGGAAGAACCCCCAACTCAACTCCTGATTTCCTTTCCATGGGGAAAGCTGTCAGAAGCAGCTGTTGTTCAATGGCTACAAACAAGAGTTTCATATATGTTTGCCTACTTTCTGGTTGCTTATAGAAGTTATTCTTTCATAGGCCAAAGCGTCTTCATCTACATCTACTCTTGCACAGACTCAAATGCCAAATTTATCCATACAGGAAAGACTGCTCTGGTTTCAGTGATCCAGTCCTATTGACTCCTAATCTCAAGATGACAAACCTATCATGCCTAGAATACACTGCACTGATGATCTCAGTGAAAACCAAGGGGTCATGGATAACAGGAAGCAGATAATGCTGAAGATCTCTACTTACAGAAGACACAGGGGCCCACAGTTAGGAGCAGCATCCTGTGTGTGGCATGTGCACAGTATACACTGCACATGACAGGCCGAGAGGCAGGAAAGCCCAGAGCTGGACTAAGATCCACGGGGTGTGACTTCCACTTTTGTCACTGAACATTAACTTAAGTGCTTGGTGCCTCCGTTTTTCCACATGTAAAACAGGCTAACGTGAGTATCATCTGAGAAGGCTCATGAGGAGGAATGCACTTACAGGACCCAGTTCCTAATAAGTTCTCTACACAGTAACCAGATCAAACTGGCCACAGCACCTCCACTTTCTGCTTGTGATCGTAACTGCCCAAACAAGGGGATTTTACAGAGAACACTGACAAACAGATCCTGTATTTACATATTCTTAAAATATCTCTCTGGGGCTAGGAGTGAGCGTGTAGCTCAATGGTACAACATTTAATTAGTACTGACTAGCTCGTGTAAGATTCAGGGCTCAACACTCAGGTCCCAGCACCACCAAAACACTTAATAAATCTCCCTCCAGGTTCCATATTAGTTACAGAGGAGAATATAGCACAGCAGAGAGACTTAGGCCGGTGCTTTAGGTCAGCACCCAATGAGAAGCTAAAGTCACTTACACAGCAGCTCTGCCCCAAACAGGCAAACCAGATGTTATCACAAGCAAAATATAGGCCTGGACCAGGACAGAGTGGCCATGACAGCACCAGGGTGACAGAGGAAACTTCAATATGGGGCTGCATGCTGTACAAGTGCTTCCAAGAGTTCAGGGCAGGGTGTCTCAAGACCAGCTATTCCCAAGTCACCAGCATCATCTAATTGATCCTGAGCTCCTTCCTGCCTCATAACACAATAGCAGCTGTGGCCAGTAAGGTTCCCACTTTACAGAGCAGAGGCAAGGAAATGCCTCAGGTGGCACACCTATCTACCCTCTATTTCCTGATGCCTTATATCACCCCAGCAAAAATTCAGCCTGAGTTACTGTCCACATGGACCTGATGCCAGAACCCCCATTACTAGAGAAAGAGACCACACTATGTAACACAGCTACAGCTGGGAGTCATGGCATATGCCTGTTATCCAGCACTTGGGAGGTTGAGGTGAGAGGATTGTCTTGAGTTTAAGGCAAACCTACAAACTGAGTATCAGGCCAGGCAAGCCTCTGTCTCAAAAAGCTCAACAAATAAAAAAGGGAAGGAAGGAGGGAAGGAAGGAGGGAAGGAAGGAGGGAAGGAAGGAGGGAAGGAGGGAAGGAAGGAAGGAGGGAGGGAAGGAAGGAAGGAAGGAGGGAGGGAGGGAAGGAAGGAAGGAAATAGCTGTCCTCAGAATCCTGTTCCATCCACATCAATGACACCTGTACAAACAGCATTCTTGTTGGCTGCTCCCCAGACATTCCTCCCTGTTTTGTATCAGTTATTTTCTTAAATACAGCGGGGGGGGGTCACTTTTGGTACGCTGGGCAATGATGGTGCATGCCTTTAACCTCAGGACTTAAGAGGCAGAGGCAGGCGGATCTCTAAGAGTTCTGTGAGTTCAAGGTCAGCCTGTTCTACAGAGTGAGTTCCAGGACAGCCAGGGCTACACAGAGAAACCTTGTCTCAAAAATCAAAATGAAACAACAAATCATTATTGGTTAAATTAAAAGGCATCCAAAACTACCTTTGTTCAATTTCATGTAAGAGTTAGAATGTTTTGTTATGTTGCCAACAAGTACAGGATTACTCAAAGAAAAATCTGAGAGTAGCATTGTAAAACCAGAGTTTTTTCTTTTTCTTCTTCCTATGCTAGCAATCATGCATTCTAGGTCTATCATGGAGTAAAATTCCATCTGTAAACCAGGGTTCTTGACAAAATTAACAGTATGTCTTTCAACACTGTGCCTGTAGGAACACAACATACTCTTGCCTCTGGCTGCTCCTGTGCTGGCACCACTTTGGGGAGCCCCTGGAACCAACAACTCAGACTTGCAGTTTGTTCCCTCAAAAATACAAGGGCAATGCTAACCAAGGAGAGCCACAGGTGTGTCACATTTGTTCAAAGATTCTGTCACTCACACACTCTATCTCTAGGGCAGTGGTTCTCAACTTCCCTAATGCTATGACCCTTTAATACAGTTCCTAGTGCTGTAGTAATCCAACCATAAAATTATTTTTGTTGCTACTTCGTAATTATAATTTTGCTTCTGTTATGAATCGTAATGTAAATATCTGATATGCAGGATATCTTATATGCAACCCTTGTTGGAGTTTCGACCCACAGGTTGAGAACCATTGCTCTAGGTAAACACACACACACACACACACAGTGGGAACAAGTTTGCTTGCTGCACTATCTTGTAAGTGTTTCATCTCAACTATACTGCTGAAACAGAAAGACTACTTGACGGCCTTAGGCACGCAGCCAGGACACTCACACCAGGTAGGGTCCCAACAGGACAGACTGTGCAGCTGCTGGGCTGCGACTCTGAAAACCCAGTTTCTGCCTTCTCTCTCTGCATTAGTTCTGATCACTCTAAAAACATCTAGGAAAATGGAGAGTCCCGTGAAGTATACAGGTGAATTTAAGGGGACTGGAAAAGCCTGAAGACTAGAAGACACTGGAAGGAGGGAGTATCTGGGGAGAGAGTGGGTTTTGGCACCACATGTGACTGGGTCTGCACACACAACTTTGTGAATACAGAAACAAAGAAAAAGCACAAAGGCCCTGATAGTTATCAACGCCAGGTACAGGAAAAGCCAGACCCTGCGCCTTGTCTTTAAGAAGGATGATGCCTTATCCACCAGGCAACTAGAAGCCAGTTAACAATGAGGACCGTGCTTGGTTTTCACCCACAAGGAGCCCTCAAAGGTGGACTACCGGTTCTGCTTATTGACTGTGTGACCCTGAGCAAACTTCTCTGTGACTCAGTTTCCACTCTACAAGGGGGTACTACAATTATCTGTAAATCCATTTTTTTTAATTTTTTTATTTTCATTTTATTGGTGTTTGGCCTGTATATGTCTATATGAGGGTGTTGAATCCTGAAGTTACAGATGGTTGTGAGCTGCAACGTGGGTGCTGGGAATTGAACCTGGTTCCCCTGGAAGAGCAGTCAGTGCTCTTAACCGCTGAGCCTTCTCTCCAATCCCCATAACCTAATGATTTTAATGTGATCAATTATCAGAGGATAATTTAAAGTGACAGACAGTATGGTGACAAGAAAATCACACTGGGCAGCATGTGGTACACCCTGTAATCTCAGCACTCAAGAAGTAGAACAAGGAGACTGCCACAACTTCCGGGCCAGTCAGGGCCACAGAGTGAGACCCTGTGTCTCACTCACTATGAGTCACGAAAAGTCAGGTAGGGGAGAGACTAAGAGGAAAGGAAAAAAGGAGGAAAATCAGGATTGCTCAGAGTCAGAACTGTAGTAAAAACAGCCATGCACAGAGAGCCATCAGTGGCTTTGTGAGGGGTGGACGGGACAGGCATTGGTAAGAGTTCCGCTCTGCACTAAGGCACGAGGTGAAGCTCCTGGTTTACAAACAGAACTCTTCCTCCCAGGACTCCTGTGGGCACTCCAAGTGCTCAGCACAAGAGTCAGGAAGAGCCAGCTCTAGTGACCAGGACAACCAGCGACCACCAAGTGCCTGGGCAAAAGAAAGCCCACGAGAGGAGGCAGTTTGTCACCTGGAATGCTCAGTCCCAGAGTACCCCTGTTCTCTTGAGGTCCCCGTGAGAAATCACAAGGAAAACACAGGAAAAAGCTGGTGGAGCCGGTATGAAATCCTCCTAAGACCACAGCTCTGAGTACACGCTCATTTGAAATTCACACTGACCTGCTGGTTGAAATGAAGGTCTGTTTTGTTTTTAATTTTTTTTATTATGGACTCTATGAAGAGGTTCAAACATTGTTTCATGTAAGAACACTGTACAAACAAGGAGGGTACAGAGGAAATTCTTATCCAAAAACCAAGTTAAAAGCACTTGGGAAATGTTCTTCCTTGGGCCCTCTGAATGCACATGATGCACTAAGGAGGGAATGACATCACCCCCACCCAGCAACCACAGAGGACCCGATGTAGCTGGCACCAGATCCTTGAAGACTTCCAATCCCCAGAAATCCAAGGCCCAGAAGAGAGAATTACCATTCCCATCTTACAAGGGAAGAAAACCAGAGCTTTGAGGAATACCTACATTGTTCAAGGACAGAAGCAGAGACCCAGGTGTGAATTGGATCCACAGCCAAGGGTCCTGCTATTTTTAACTTCTTATGAAGAAACTCCATCAACGCAGCTTCATCTTCATGCAAATGTTATACTAATTACAAAGGGTTTAAACAGATCATTAGGGCAGCAGAGGTCTTATAGGCCCCTACAGAGCGACACTTGGCCAAGAGGTATTTAATAATTTTAAAAATGGATTTGATGAAATTATTTTAAAATTCAGATTGTCTCCTAATTCATGCAACCCCAAATTAATAAATTTTGATTATAAATGGGAGAATGCCATTTGGACAAACGCTATCAAAGAAATCCAAGTCTCCTGAAATGAATGCCCTGAACTAACCAGAGTGCTAACATCAACACACTACTTTCCCTAGTGGGCACAACAGCCTGGACAGAAAAAAGAACGCTCTTTCTTTCCAAGTGGAAAGGGGTATGTGCCGTGTGCTGTGCCGGGAGACACTGCCTTTACAGCCTTACAGCCCCAGCTCACAGTGAGGTACAGCTTTTTTCCCCCCTCTATTTTTGTTTTGTTTTTCTGAGATAGGGTTTCTCAGTAGCTATGGAGCCTGTCCTGAAACTTGCTCTTGAGGCCAGGCTGGTCTTGAACTCACACAGATCTGCCTGCCTCTGCCTCCTGGGTGTTGGGATTAAAGGCATGTGCCACCACACATGGCAGCTTGCTTTCTTTACAAGGAAGTAACCTCTAGGTGAAAGGTTACCAAATAACAAGTTTTCCACTCTGGAAGCATGGAAGTGAGAGTACTTTTACAAGGGAGAAATGAGGGGTCCTCCTACTTCCAACGAAGGAGTAACTGGCCTTTCTCTTTCTTAATTTTTTGTTTTGAGATAGGTTCTCTCCACATAACCCTGGCTGTCCTGGAACTTGCTCTGTAGACCAGGCTGGCCTTGAACTCTCAGATCCACCTGCCTCTTCCTACCAAGTGATGGCATTAGAGGCCTGCGCCACCACTGCTCAGCAAGGCCTTGCTACAGCCTCCTGACAGCATTAACAGTGACACGCAGCACCTCTTATGGAGTGTTCATACATAAAAAGTTTATATGCATTTAATTGCTCCAAACTGGGGAGCCCTGGGGTCAGTGAAACAACACAGACACCCAAGGAGCCACTCAGAAACCTGTGGAATGTGGACACTTTACTTTTCAGCAGTGGAGTCTTCAGAAGGCCAACGTCACTAAAAAGCAGAGTGTGTGCACAAGCAGCAGGGCTGGAGATGTGGCCAAGTGGCAGAACACTAGCCTGTCAAGGTGAGGCCCAGGCTCATTCTAAGCACTGAGACGGCAAAGCCACACTGAATAGCTGAGCCAAGGGTTCAAAACTCAGCTGTAAAATAAATGGCATCTGGGGAAACGTGAACATGCAGTGGATATCAGATGACGATGATATGGAGTTATTCGTCCTCTTAGGAGGGGTGTCCTTTAGGAGATAGCTGAAGTATTCAGGTAATGACCGAACTTTTCTTCAAATGGCTCAGGAAAAATGTTATAAAGAGAAAAGCTTGACAAAGTGTGAACTTAGGAAACTAGGTAGCAGGCTGGCATTTGCTTTTCTGACATTTTTTAAAGATAAAACTGTAATGGGATAGAGAGAGGTGACTACAGAGATAATACACCTATTTGGTGTGTATAAGAGCACACAGGGAGGCCAGCTCTGCGTGAGTGAAAATAACATACACTTCTATCCAAGATTAAGGTGTTAAAGCTGGTGGACTGTTGCTGATTTTTGCTTCGGGTCACAGGAAAAGAGCTATCACTTCTTAGTGCCAGTATCCTGTTGGTACAATCTGGATCCATTTCTACCAGCTTGCTAGTCGGCCTATCTGTGACATTAAAACACATAGGCACATTGACCCAAGCTGTCAAAATGCTTGTTTTGTTAAAATCCAATTGTGTCCACACTTCAGCTCAGAACCCTGACTGCATGGTGAAGGAAGCTTGAGTGTGCTCTGCACTCACAGTCCTGGGAGTCAGCACCCCCAAAAGCTAACACTCACAGGCCAATGCCGACCTTCGGCTCCACCCCTACCCCAAGGGCTTCCAGTTGGGCTCTGGCTCAGAGGCTGGCCCTTGGTTCCAGCAGCTCAGACAGACAGATTCTGTGACCAGGAAAACAGATGTAGACCAGCAGCTGGTAGCAGATGCGCTTCTCCAGCAAAAGTCTAGTCCATAGTGTAAGGCAGCCCCTTAGGAATCCCTTCCTCTTCCTTGCTATTCAAAATGGAAAAGCCCCACAGTCGCATTTCAACAGGGCCAAGACTGTGCTGCAAAGGGTTGGAGCTCCTGATTATGCCACAGTCGCATCATCTGGGCTTGCTCTACCTGCTTCATAGGTCTAGGATGGACCCGGTATGGCCTCCCGGTTCATCACTCAGCGCCTACCAGCCATTCTCATAAACCTCTTCCACATGGAGCCTCCTCCACAAAGGGAATCTACTTTCTCAGTCAGTAAATGCTCATAGGAAGTACTAGCCACACTGGGATGTGTACAGAAATTCGCGCTGAAGATTAAGTAAAGAGGTGAGAGTGTCCCTGAAGACTCGCAGGGCCAGTGCTGCCACTCTGCACACGCTGACCCCAGCACAGTTCTCACTGGTGAGCAACTCTGCCCTGGCACAATCACATTTCACTCTCAGAATCACAAGTGTGAAACCCGAGGGGGCACACCGGACTCATAGCACTAATCGAGCCCAGGAGAACAGTCAAAATCTCGGGTTTTGCATAATAAAAATGAGACCTGTCGTTCCTGAGAAAGGAATGGCGGCTGAGGAGAGGAAGCGAGACAGGAAGAAGGCAGCAGTATGTGCACCTGTCAGCAACCGAGTCTGGCTAAGTTGTCACCAACTGTTACTGTGGGAATCAATGAGCAGAGAAAATGGCAAGGCAAACAGGGATGGAAAAGAAAAACTGACAAACACATGGACAGTTGGGCGCTTCTTGTTCGGGGCCAAGCAGTCAGAACTAGTGGCCAGGAGCAGAGGCTCTCCAGGGACAACTGAAGCCTGCGAGAGTTTGCCCAAAGAAACCTCTTGTGACAGATAAGCAAGGCTAACCCAACATCTGCATTCAGCTGCAGGAGCTCCCTTACCCCCAGACTGAAGAGCAGATGTTGCTGGAACTCCCCATTCTGCCTACAGAGAACAGTTTTGAGAACAAATCAGTTTTGGAATTAGTGCCACAGTACATCTTAGTTATAACTCCCCTCTAACACATCCCTGGGAAACGCCCAGGCCTATGCGCCAACACACCTCCATCCTTTAATACTGGGAGGATGCCTGTTAGGGAAACAACACAACCTTCTAACCCCGGGGGTACTCAAGGTCCTTACCCCAGCCCACGGGACAAGGGCCAAATGAGACTTCCTTCCTTACTACCAAACTCTCAGAGAAGAGCCTCTGGGACTTAGCATGGAGATCCTGAGACACTCTAGCCTTCTCCATCGAGCCAACCAGGATGTCAGAGTTTCACGGAAAAAGGAAATTCAGACTGTAAATAACAAACATGGTTTGGGAAGAACAGCCAGGGGAAACTTCAGATACAACTTAATTAGGAAAGCTTGGGATAGAGCTGAACAGGTGGAGAAGAAAAAGAAGAATGAGTCGTGGGGACCAAGGCAGTAAGAGAGGATCTTTCCTGAACAATGGAGGGATTAGGACTGGGGACGCGCGGCAATGTGGTGACCCGGACTGCACAGCCCGAACACTACAGGTGGGTGTGGGTGCGGGATCCAAACGCCAACAGAGAGGGCAAACGTCAGGAGAGAAGGATCAGAAGAGTCTAGCGTTAGACTAGTAGGGACTTAAAGCTGTGCGGTCTAAGAGCCAAGGGGAGGCTGAGAGGAGACCCGGAGAAGGAGCCGAGAGCCGTGCCACCTTTGGGAGTGGATCTCGGTCCGTACCGGAAAGTGAGGTACCCTTAATTTGCGATGGCAAGGTAGGAGGGGGTCAGTTTTAGGCTGGCATCTGGTAAGAGACAGGTCTAAGACGGCGTGGGGCAGGGGCACTCCTGGCCAAAAGCAGCCGCGATAAGCCGAGGAGTGTGAGGGTCCGGGACTCCCTTCTAGACTGCGAACGCCCAGCACGGTCCCGCGGGAGAGGGAGGCACCGCAGCCTTAGGGCCCGGTCCCCAGGCCGGAACTCTACGAGCAGGAGGGTCCCTGGGGTGGGGCTGGCCCGCGGCCGGCGACGGGGCCGGGGAGGAGCTGGGGTCCCGGACTCACGCATCAATGTGCTGAAGGCCACGACGCCGAGCAGCCCCTGCAGGAAGATGCCGAAACTGTGCATGAGCGCGCCG
>LOJH01061796.1:0-10943 GCA_001685095.1 Ellobius talpinus
GAAAAGCAGGCCTGCTCTCCCCTTTCCCTATAGCCTTGCCAGCATCATCCTCAATTGTAGCAATAGCTTGGCCTGAGTTCTCCTGCTCAAAGAGTAGGACTTCAAAGCTGGCCCAGGGCTGGATCAAAGAAGTCCATCTCACCATTATGACAGTGCCTGACAGGAGCACTTTGAAGGATGGGGGTTTATTTAGTTAGTTAGTTATAAAGAGTACATATGTCATGGTGGGGGAAGGCAGGGGTGAGGTGTATTTAATGTTTGTTACATCTTGGTGGTCAAAGAAGCTGATCTGTGACCCATTGGCCCCTCCATCCTCTCCAATGCCAGTTTCTGCAACCTGTCAAAACAGTGCCACCAACAGGGGACCAAGTGAACCTGAGGAGTACATTTCCTTTTCCAACCTCCACCCAGGGCAGACCACCACTTTATAATGGGTTCAGAGTCCCCAGTAAAAGAGGAATGTTTACCAATAATAAACAACCCCTGAAAGGTGTGGCATTTACCAGCCAGTACTTCTCCTCCTCTCTGGCTTGCCAAGTCGAGAGGCATCTTGGCAGAGAAGCTGAATCACTTGGGACCCCTTCCAGTCCTGGAGGACACTGGCAGTGTGTGCATACTAATACACTGGAAGACTCTGAGGCACTCATCTGGCCAGAGCTCAGAGGATTCAACTTGTAGCTTGCCACATTGGCCCTAAGCATTCATCTGCCCTGTCTGTAAGAACCTCTAGACTTGGTGTTGACTTGGCCCCATAGGGATGAAAAACCCTTTCAAGTCTCTGTCCCAGAGCAGGGAAACTTCAGCCATACTCAACATGTGCTCAAGTGAGTTTTCCTCCATAAGCAGCTGATGCTGAATTCCCCCCAAGTCTTCAGCTGCTCAAGTACCTTTATGTGGTGTACGACTCTATACATGTGAAAATATCACCAGTGACGCCCTGGCAGGGATCTCCTAACACAGTCATGAAGCTGAAAAGTTCTTATTACTAGTGATGTCATGGGCATCTGATGGTCCACGCTGGTGCATCACTCAAACCCGCTGCACAGCGGGTTGGATAAAAACAGAGTAATTAGTCACATACAGAATGACATATTTGTTTATTTATTTGACTTTGTATTTGAGACAAAAATCTTGCCATGTAGCCCAGGCTGGCCTCAAGCATGAGGTCCTTAAGTACTAGAATTACAGTCGTGTAACAGAAATTTCATTATGGTGAGAATGTTTTGCAATGATAACAGATAGCTGTGTTGCTGGCTTAGTCTTTACCACACTATACTTTTTGCCGTTATTTTATGTTGCACTCCTAATTTTCTGTCTTTTTTTCCCTCAAGACAGGGTTTTTCTGTGGAACGGTCTGTCCTGAAACTCACTCTGTAGACCAGGCTGGCCTTGAACTCATTTATATCCACTTGCCCCTGCCTCCCAAGTGCTGAGATTAAAGACATGCGCCACCACCGCCCGGCTGCATTCCTACTTTAGAAAAGGTTTTTACTGTATACAGGGCACCAGGCATCATTTTCTCCTGGACCTGACTTGATCTTGTATTGTTCTGTCCGTTGTGATCTTCAGAGCACCAGGGTAGGTCACACAGCTGACACATGCAGCAGCCATGCCCTCTAGGTCCACGGAGCTTCACTTGCAGCATGGAACTGCATTAGCCTCTTCCAAGCCAAAGACCAAGGACACTCACGAGGAGCTCGACACGCTGATTGTGAGCTGGGAAGGCCCCATTCCCATCTAGCCCCTCTCTCTTGCCTGTCTATTCACTTCCTTTACCCAGCTTTCTCTCCATCCAGTCTTCTTTCTGTCCCTCAGAACCATCGCATCCCCTCTAAGTTGCCTTCCTCAGAGCACCACGCTCTAGCCTCTCTCCCTTCCTGGTCCCATTTCCATTTCTGCTCTGGGACTGCATCCTCAGGATGGTCTTTATGAGTCGCAGGCTTCAGCAGACACAGATGTCCTAATGGTTTGCAGAGTTCATTCCATCTGGTCTTAGAACACTTGGCTGGCTTCTTGGCATTGGCTTGCCTTGAGGCTGGGATGATGAGGTCTCAATTTGTCCTCTGTTCCTGCTGTACCTCCGAAAACTCCATTGCTATAATACAAGTCAAACCCTCCAAAAACTCTATTGCAACAATACAAGGTAGACTCAGAAGTACAGGGTCAAAGTCCAAAGCCCATCCATATGTCACATTGTATTTCAGTAAAGTGGGGAAGGGTGAGAGATTGTGAAGAATGGCTGGCCAGGGGATCCTTCAGGATAAAACAGGTCCAGGTGATCAGTGCCTGGAGGGCAGGGGCTTAGTGAGCACGGGTTCAGGTGGTCTCCAGGGGGAGCCAGCACCAGTAAGCGTCAGCACTGGCTAACAACCATGTTTTGAAAGAGGACTGGAACCCACAAATCCACACTTGACTCTCAGCTTCTAAAACCCTAGGTTAAGGTCTGAGCCTTGCAGTTCTTACCACCAGGGGGCGCCTTGAACTCTGGCCGCCATGCCTGAATAGCGCTCAGGTGTCTTTCTAGACCAGTGGGTCACTTTTCAACAGGTACCAAGGCCATTTTCCTAGCGGATTAAAGGCCATATCGTCCATAACTGAGCTCCACGACATGCTTGGGAACAAAGAGCCTGGCTGTGAGGAGCTCCCCGAGGGGGGCAGAAAACCAGACAGCGACACGGAGATCTGGGTGGGACCAACTCTGGGAGGAACTGAGCAAGAAATTTCGTGCTGTGTCCACAACAGAGACTTGAGTTCATGTCAGGATTCTTAGGGACAGGGGATTATATTAATAACACAGTAGTAAATGAAAAGAGACCAGGAAACAGATTTGGATGCTCTCAAGAGGCTTACTCTACTGGCAGATTCCTAAGACATCCTTTCTCCCACCCCAGGACTTCATTCGGAGTGGAGCCCCAGACCAGAGGGGGTCAGCACGCCCCAATTGCCAGGCAACCTACTGTCTCATGCGCTCACGCCAGGTCTGCACCTCCTCCAACCCTTGTTCCGGCCTGCAGCACTTCCCAAGCTTGAATCACGACAGCCTCCCTTGGCAGGGTCTGTCGCCGCGCTTCCTAAATGCCGTTTCTGCCAACAGCTACCCGCTTTCCGTGGTGATTACGTGTCAGCTGCTTCCAGCTTCAGACTTTTTACCTCTTCTCTTTGCTTCCTCAGCCAGCAGCTCTCTTAACTGATCTGCCAAAAACTCTCACTGTGCCTTCCAGCATCTTCTCCCGAGGCTGTCTTCCTCCCATGCCACCCTGCCCCACCTCAGCAGACTTTGAGTTTCTGGGGGTTACACCCTGGCTAGTTGACTAGCAACCCCAAACTTCTCAAAAACATGTCTGAAATGGCTCTCCACTCTGGTTGGGCCTGCCGCTGCCTCATCCTGGGCAGTAAGCCTTTTCAGGCACCTGCCAAATGTTGTCCATCTTCTTTGTCGCACCCTCGAATCTCCACAATGTCCCACACCTTTAGAGCACCTCCCGTGCCACATGCTCTCCTCATCCCCTCACCGCCACACTGACACATGGTGGGCACTTGTCTTTGTCAGCTCAGGTTCCATTAGAAAATACCACGGATGGTGACTTCAACAACAGACATTTATTTTTCATCATTCTAGAGGGTGGATGTCCATGGTCAAGGTGCTGTCCTGGCTGGTTCTGGTGAGGGCTGCCTTCACTCTGTCCTCACAAGGCTTCCATCATTTTCTTTCAACCTATCAGGCTAGGACCCCACTTTAAGACTTCATTTGACTTCAGATGCCACCTAGATGCCTCACCGCCACAAACAGTCACTTTGGGAGTCACCACAATTCACCCCAAAACAATACCTGGGTTGTAGCAATAGCTCGCTCTAGGTGTGGACACTGCACTCAAGTTTGAGTCTGAGTTACCTCATCCAGGCCACCGTAGACTCTCCTCAAAGCAGATATGACCTCCATCCTCCTGCTCCAGAAAGTGAGAACCAGAGAGATTAAATAACCAAATAAGCAAATTAGCCATAGCCTGGAGCTCCCGGCTCACATCTGGTGATCAAAAAGGATTGCACAGCATGCTGTACACCTTGAATTAGAAAAGCAGGACTTTGGTGCTTCCTCAGCTGGAAGCCTCTATTCTCCCAGAATCCTCTCCCATTTAGAAGTTCCTCAAGTTGTCACAGCTCAGACTACTATATCCTGTGACTTCAAAGACTTCGGAAGCCGCTACTGTCTCTCTTCCTTATTCCCTTCCCTTCCAGGGACCAGGTAGGAGTCCCCTTTGCTCTCTGCCTGAGTCCTGAATCTTCTGCCAGTTCTGCCCATGGTAGCTGTAATCCTGGGGACACAGGCGAGCAAAATCATGGCCTCCAAATCTTGCTCCACTCCTTTGGCCAGCACTCAATCTCTGTTGACTCCAGTCTCTGATTCCACCCCACCTTCTCCCGGTCTTCACATTTACACACCCAGTCTCGCCCACATTAGGTGTCCACAACCCCACCTGTGGCCCAGGTCCTGGACTTTCTCACAGCCCCTTTCTGCAGTCTCTGTCCCGAAATACTCTAGCCAGGCTTGCCAAACCCACTGCAGAGAAACACCCAATCAGGCAGCCCAGTCCTAGAATAACCCACGTGTCCCAGCAACACAGTAGGCAGAGACTTCTAGACCTCGGCCGAGCCCTACTCATGACTAGACCTCTGCTGAGCACCAAAGCCCCCCTCCCCTACCTCATGTCTTCACGCTCTTCTGGCCGGAAAATACTTTCTCTGCCTGTAGCCCTAAAATCTGTGTTCCTGGCGAGACCTCATCCGAGGCTCATACCCACACACCTTTGTGGATAATCCCAGAGGCATTTACACCCTACTCCTGTGAAACCTCCCTTCTTCACGCGAAAACCTGTTCTTCCACAAGTGTCACCTACCCAGATTGTTGCCACCAAGCTGGCTTCTTCCAAGCCGAAGGGTGACATCCTCATTCCCACCTCTTCCCACCACCCACATCCGATGAGTTCCACGATGCCTCGGGATTCACTTCCTTCAGGCCTTGCCGCCATCTGTCCTCGCAACACTGTCTCTGGGCTATTTCAGGAGGACCTTTCCTGGGCCATCTTCCCCCACTGCCACCTCTTCACATGTCTGCAGGGGCTGTCTTTCTGACACACAGATCCTCCAGATTCAATCCTTGTCTGCTTTGTCTCTGTCCTGGGGTAAAAACGCCAGCTTCCTGTCTATCGCCCCAAGCTCCCCCTTGCCTCCTTTCCTGACCCTGCTCTTCTGTGCTCCCTCTACCACACCCCTCTACCACCCCAGAACTAAATTGGGACCTTGTGGGACTCCTCCTTCATGTCTTCAGCAGATATGTTGGACAGCCTGCACCAGACACATCAGGGAACAAACTCCGTGCCTCCTAGAGCATGCTGGGGTTTCTTGGGGCTTTCCTGCTGTGCACCATGATACTTTCCTAAGGGCTAGCCTTCCCCAGGTGTTGTGCTGTTGCTCTGTGGCCAGGTGAGAAAGAGGCAGACTCAGGAGTCTGTCCTAGACCCTCCTCATCCTGTGAGGTCATGAGCGAGAGACGGCATCCTCCTCTATCTTGGTCTCTTTCTTGGTAACGTGAGAGTGATGACAGTGGCCACCGGCAGTCAGGAAAATCAGATCATGGACTGCCAAGGGCTTAAAATCTGGTACATGGCAATCCTTAATAGACTTTCCCTTTGGGACAGTGCAAAGCATGTAAGTCTGCAGTATGTTTCTGACTCTGCTCAAGGAGGAAAAGGCCTGAGAAGCCGGTACATCAGAATCCAGTCAAAACTACATTCAGAACATGGCTGAAAGATCTAGAAGAAAGGAAGAAGCTTTTCATAAGGAAGCAACATGGCACAGGAGACTGCTGCTGCCAGGGCATCTGACTGGAGCTTGGGCAAAGGCCCTGACTGCCCCACCCACAACCTTCCTGTTTGAAGGAAGGGAGAAGATGAGGCAATGGCTGATGTTTGAGGTCCTTGAGCTTCTGGGCCAGGGTGGGGTTAGCAATTCATCCAGCCTCCTAGGCAACTGTCCCCGCCCCGGTCAGATGACCAAAGTCAGGCTGGGTTATTAATACCGGGGCCCTTAGAACTCTGGGAGCCTGGGACTTCCTACGTTTGTCCGCTTTGGGTATATTACCTAGATCATCCCCACCAGGAAGGAAACAGGGACCGGGATTTATCGCTTCAACCCCAAATGAATGATGGAGTCAATATTTCTGGGAACTTGGGTATTTGAAGGTTTAGAAAGCCACCGCATGACATTTTAGCTCAAAATGGGGAGCTATGTTTCCTTGTGAAAGTGTTTCAAGAGCGTTAGATGTTTATCCTGACTCAATAATACCTTTTAGAGGGGTTGATTTACAGAAACAATCCCCAATAAAGAGCAAGATGTGTCCTCAAAGATGTTTTCTCCAGTGTTGTTTGTAACCAAAAGGAAGGGTGGCCTCAGTGTCTAGCCCAAAGGGGAGTGGTTAAGGCGTTCAGGCTGTATCTGTTGGTGTCTTACCTTCCGCAGGAGAGCTGCGGAGAACAGGCTCACACACATGAAGCAGGAAGAGACGGAAAACCCAATTCTAGCTTAGTTTTGAAATGCAGTCTAGTTTGGGAGAAAGAAAGACACTATCAGGTTAAAGATCAGAAAAAAATGTGGTCAGTGGGCTATTTTTCTCCCTTTTTTATTTTTATCTCCAAACATTTGGTGCCTATTGCTTTAAAACCGGCTCTAAAAGCAGCCCAAACCCCGGCGTTTTGGCAAAGCAACACCTCGCCAAAAGTGCAGCCAGCGCTCTCACCTTTCCTTGAGCAGCACATTCGAATGCTGGATTCCCCCTCATTCTCACTGCTGGCTGGGGAGACGCCAGTGCCGGTGACAGTATCCCCCAGATCTGCTTGGCTCTGAGAGCATTGCCACCGTCTCAGGCTGTCGGTGAGAGAAGGTGAATCTGTATCTCAGCTCCTCCTCGAGTTCTTGGGTCCAGGCATCTGGGCTGGAGAGTCTGCAGCCTGGGGCCAGCAGCAACTGCTAGCCCCCCTTCCTCAGGTGAGGAGATGAGGGAAGGGCAGGGGCGGAGCTCAGTGCCCGTGGTATAGGACCCTATACTTCAGAACCTGGAGCTCAGTGCCCGTGGTATAGGACCCTATACCTCAGAACCTGGAACCTGGAGAACCTTTGTACTTTGCGGATGTTCAGACAGATGTAGGAGTGTGGTGCTAAGGCTGGCAAACCCAAATGCTTTCCTGGCCCTGCCTCTCACTAACTACATGATTTGGAGGAAGTCATCAGACCCCATCTGTCTTAGTGAGTATTCTATTGCTGTGAAGAGACACCATGGCCAAGGCAGGTCTTATAAAGAAAACATTTAATTGGGGGCTTGCTTGCAGGAATAGCTGAGCACTTTGTATCCTAATCTGCAGAGAGAGAGAGGAGGGGGGGAGAGAGGGAGAGGGGGAGAGAGAGGGAGGGAGAGAGAGAGCCTGCTGTGGACTTTTGAGACCTCACTGCCCATCTCCAGTGATGCACCTCCTCCAACAAGGCCACACCTCCTAATCCTTCCAAGAAGTTTACCAACTGGAGGCCAAGCGTGCAAATCTCTGAGCCAATGGGAGCCATTCTCATTCAAACCACTCTGCCATCTCACCCACCTGAGGAGTAAGAGAGACACACCAGGCCTCAAGGTCATGTCCCTCTCTAGAGAACTAACATTTCTTGTCTTGTTGCTGTGATCTTAGCGCTCAGAATCCCTTTGTGGCTGCCGTGTTGATGTGAGCCCTGCTCACAGAGGGGAGGCAGACTCTTCTTAGCGACATTGCTGCGTTGAGAACAACACCCTATATCCTTTCTTGCAGGGCCAGGCTGGGCAATGTGCCAGGCTTTTTTGGGGGGCCACTAACCAGCTCCCAAATCATGACATGGAGACTTATTAGTTATGAATGCTAGGCCTACCTTAGGCTCCTTTCTAGCTAGCTCTTTTAACTTGGATTAACTTGTTTCTCTTTATTTACATTTCGCCTCAAGGCTTTTTACTTTTCTTCCTTTTGTATATCTTTTACAGCTTCTTGTGTCTGGCTGACTAGTGGCTGCCTGGCTTTTTGCCCTGGGCATTCTCTCACTCTCTCGCTCTCTCGCTCTCGTTCTCTTCTCTTTTTCTCTCTTGTTTTTCCCTGAGCCTAGATTTTTCCTTCTACTTATTCTCTGCCTACCAGTCCCTTCTATTCTTTCTCTTGCCTAGCTGTTGTCTGCTCAGTTTTTTATTAGACCAATCAGGTGCCTTAGGCAGAGCAGGTGAAACAGATGCAACACATCTTCCCATAATTAAACACACATCTTTACATCATTAAACAAATGCAGCATAAACAAATGTAACACACCTTTACACAGTTAAAATAATATTCCACAGGAGGGCAACTTCAAGGTGACCTCCCTGGAGATGTTCCAATTGGTTCCTCTCCCATGCTCTTTACTGCAGCTTCTTGACTTCGGGCTCTTTGAATGTTTCCAGTGCAGAGAAAGGTCTCCACCAGGAAGGGACCTGGTACAAGTGTCCAAGCAGAACTGTCTAGGAGGCACAGCCTTTCATGGCATAAGCTAACATGAGAAGAAGCTGACGTTTATGGGAGGGCAATCCAGGAGCAGAAATTCTTTTAATGATTATGCACACATATCTGCATGTGTGCATGCATTGTATTTGCATGTGTGACTGCATGTGTGTAATTTATTGTGCATATTTGTATGTGTCTATATGCCTTATATTTTTATACCTTTGTCTGCATGGATATATCTGTGTACCTGTGCGCATGTGCACCCACACATGCCTATATATGTTATATGTGCGTTTCTGTGTGCGCACCTGTGCATACATGTGTCCGTGTGTGCATTTGTGTACATGTATGGCTATATGTGCACGTGTGTGTACACATATGCATATACACATGGCAGTATGTGTGTGACTTTGGAATAATTAAAACTTTTAGGCAAGAAGGCAGAATCTGATATGGCTAAAACACATCTCACCAAAATGTGACTGGTAAGTTTTTCATTTCCTGTCTTAACCAGTTTCACTAAGTTTCCAGTCATGGCTTCATGTCAGCACAGGTACCACAGCCTTCACACCCCTGGTAACCTGTAAAGTAGCAAATTTCTTCCCTCACAGTTCTGAAGGAGAAAAGTTCAAAGCCAGCTCTCTGGGTTGGTTAGTGTCCAGGTGTCTGCAGAGCCAGACTCCCCCAAGGCTTGGGCAGAGTCCTCCCTGCCCAGCATTACACCCCCTCCATCCTCAAAGGTGTGTTGTCTTACTTTGGGGATCATACTGCTGTCTCCTCCACAGAATGCCCCCTGCTCCCTCTGACAGGGACATTTGCAGTTACATGTGTGTTCCACCTGGCTAATCTAGGAGAGCTTCCTCATATCCAGATTAACTGAGTCAGTCTGCCAAGTCCTTGGAAGGCAACATTGACCACTTCTAAGGACTGGAAGTGGCAGGCAGTCTGGGAGCCTCATCAGCACCTACCTCCCCTCCTGGGGCAGATGCTCCAGCTGACAGATCCCCTCCCAAGCTCAGAAAGCCTTTCTCAGTGACTCGGCCCCACCCGGATGCCACATCAGTGGGTAATATTGAAGATGCCATCTAAGAGAGAGGCTGCTCAGATGCAGCTGCTCAGAATGGAGGTGTCAAGAGCCAGAGCCAGGAACTCTAGTTCTCGTTGGTCTATGCTAATGTGTTGGTTCCTAGTGCATATGCAACTTGGCTGTCAGGTTACCAGACAGGTGTTGAGCAGTTCTGGGCTGCCAGCCTCAAACTTGGACCAGGGGATGGACATGCACTAATTACTCATGTGTGTGCACATGTTACACACACACACACACACACGCACACGCACAGCAGGAGGTAGCACTGTATTCGAGATTGGCCAGCATTCCCCCAACAATGTGGCATAATCTAGACACAAATTTGTTATAGTAAAAACTCTGTCTCTAAATGTGCTGACTACATCCTAATTTAGATGCTAGACTAGTAAAGAATAATGTCCAGGGAAAACTGGTGAAATCGGAATAAAGTCCAGAGTCTTGTTACTAGTCTCACGCCAGTGCAAATGTCTCAGTTTGACAGATATATTGTGGTTACATAAGACTTCTGAGTGTGTGCTTTCTGCCTTTGTGATTTTTCTGTAAATCTAAAATTCTTCCAAAATTAAAAAGTTCCATCCCAGAGTTTTAAAAATCCAGTATAGTATGTCACTATTGAAGTTAAATTGCTCACTTCTACTTCCTTCTCTTTAGGACAGAACTTAGGTGCAATCAGCTATGCAAACTGGATGTGCACAGATCACAGAACTCGACTATGGATGGAATTGACCACCTAACCAATTACATGTGAAGCAGAAGTACTTCCGGACCCCAGAATCCTCCCTCTTCCTCTCTTCCAGGCGACAGCTCCCCATCAGAAGTAGCCAGTATCCTGGTTGACATATAGATTAATTTTTTTTGCCTGTCCCCTTTATGAGAAGTCTGTGCTCTTGTCAAGGATGAGCTATGCTGGCTTCTTTCCCTCAGCACACGATGAGTGTTACCCACACCACAGTGTGAAGCAGCAACTCATCCCTTGATGCCTGAATAGTTGTTCATCCATTCTCCGTTGACACACGGATTACTTCCAGGTTGACTGTTTCTCTGCGACTGCTGTAGACAAACTTCCCATCTTTGGTGGATCCAGGCCCTCATTTCTCTGAGTCTGGTTTCAGAGTTGGGATTACTGAATCACAGATTGGCATGTGTAGCTTAGGGGCTCTGACCAATTTCCCAAGTGGTTGCACCAGTAACTTGTCTTCTGAAAGTGTGCAGGTGCTCCAGTGGCTCTAGATCCCTGCCAGTCCTTGCTGCTGCTGACTTTTAAAATCTTTTTTAAAAATATTTATTTATTTATTATGTATACAATATTCTGTCTG
>LOJH01061797.1:0-11834 GCA_001685095.1 Ellobius talpinus
GGTACGATTGAGCATCCTTTGGATATATACCTAAAAGTGGTATTGTTAGGTCTTGAGGAGGGTTGTTTCCTAATTTTTTGAGAAATCTCCATATTGTTATCCAAAGGGGCTATACAAGCTTGCATTCCCACCAGCAATGCAGGAGTGTTCCCTCTACCCCACAACCTCTCCAGCATAAGTTGTCATCAGTGTTTTTGATCTTGTTGGTCATTGTTCTTACATCTGTTTGCTGTTCCTTGAACCTACGGTCATGCTAGTGTTTCCAGGCTCTGAGACAGTCTGACCTTCCCCTGACTTGCCTTCTGATAGATGCTAAATGGAAATAGAGATGTTGCAATAGCAGCTTTCCTGCCCATGAGTCTTGTCATCTGAGAAGGCCCAGTCAGATGGCTCTGGATAATAACGTCTAAACGGATCATTCAGCTCTTTTCCACCATTGTTCTTTGCGTGTACCTGTGCACGCGTGGGCCTGTGCCACAAAGTTCAATGCACAGTGGGTTGTTTGGTTTGGTGCTGTCCCATCTCTTGTAGATGTCAGAGAACGAAAGGTCAGTGCGGGTATTAAGAGCTTCCATATCATAAGACCTGCGAACCTCAGGTCTTCCACAAGCTTGCTGGCTCAGATGGTGACCAGAAGTGGCGGGCCAGCTGTGTGAGTGTGACGGGGTAGTCAGAGAGGAAATCTGTGGTGATGGACCATTTCTGCGTACCGATTTCTATGGTCTTGATATAAATGTATGCGTCTCCAGCCAGTATTCTTAATGAAAACAGCGCAAGAAATCAAGACAGTTGGCATTTATAACGTCTCGGTTGCTAGCACTTGCCATCATTTACTTTCTCAGGTGTGTTTCTCTTTGGGGAGGCCTGTTAGGTAAGAGTTTCAAGTGACAGATGCTCAACTCGGCTTGAGCATAGGGAGTGTCGTGCAGCCTGTGTCCCAGGACAAGCTTCAAGTGTGCCCAGGATTCACTTAATGATATCAGTCATACCTTTCCATCTCTGTGTTTCTGTCTCTTTAGATGATTTATTCTCAAAGGACTCACCTCTGCTTGACCCGAAAATTCCAGGCCCACATCCTTACTCTTAGCTGTCTCTAAGTTGAAGCCTCTGTGCCCCATTCTTTCTAATAGAAATCTTAAAACCAAATCTAATTGGATTGTCTTGAATATTTTGAGCACCAGTTGTGCTGAGCCCGGGATGAACCGAGTCATATACACTGAGAAATAAAGAAGGGTTGTTTTATTTGGTGGTGGGAAAGTCTATTTGAGAGTCTTTCTGTATAGGCCATTGTAGCTACAAATATTTTCCAATCCACTGGTCGCCCTGGATGGGTTTCACTCCACCCACCAGGTCCTGCTCACGAGCTCCTGCAGCCGTTTGTGAAATAACCATTCTGAAACTTAATATTAATTGCATACTCTTTGGCCTATTAGCTCAAGATTCTTATTAACTTACTCTTACATCTTGAATTAACCCATTTCTATTATTTTATATTTTACCATGAGGCTCCTGGTTTATTACCTCTTGCTTCTTGGGCAGCTACATGGCATCCGCCTGACTCCACCTTCTTTCTCCCTGCATTCAGTTTAGTTTTCCCACCTACCTANTCTTACATCTTGAATTAACCCATTTCTATTATTTTATATTTTACCATGAGGCTCCTGGTTTATTACCTCTTGCTTCTTGGGCAGCTACATGGCATCCGCCTGACTCCACCTTCTTTCTCCCTGCATTCAGTTTAGTTTTCCCACCTACCTATATTCTGCCCTGCCATAGGTCAAAGCAGCTTCTTTATTAAGCAATGGTAATAAAACATATTCACAGCATACAGAGGGGAATCTCACATCAGGCCATACTGGTGTAGAACTTGCAATCATCCTGTTTCGGTCTCCCAAGTGCTGATATGACAGATGTGTGCTCCCAGAAGGGTACAGACTTTTCTTTGAGGAGCATGTCATTGTGATTGTTCTGGTTTTTTGAGGCTGTGTCTCATCTAGACAAATCTGGTGATGAACTCGTCGTGTAGCCAAGGATCACCCAAACTTCTCATCCTCTGTATGTGTCACCATACCTGGTTTATATGGTGCTGGGGATCAAACCCAGTGTTTGTGTGTGGTTGACAAGCATCCTACCCACTAAGCTCCAACCCCCAAAGGGGCATTGATTCTTTTTAATGAAAGAAATTAGAATAATGAAGCGTGTATTGATACAGAAGTGATGAAAGTAGCAGATGCCCTTTATAAAAAGACAAGAGAAGTAGCCTATTGTGATGGATCATGCCTTCATTTGGTTAAGGTTCTGAATTAACATGAGTGGTCCTAGGAGAGGAAAAGGAAGAAACCTTCGGTGTCCTGGCAGAGAAGGATGGGGATTCAAGTTAGTGCCTAGAAGGATTTAAAGCAGGGGTAGTTAATGCAGTGTATCTAAGACATGGGAAACATATACAGAAGTGCCCCAGAATTAGCAGTGAGATGCTATGCTATCATTTGACCTGAAAGGGCATGGGCAGGAGCAGGAACTGAAACTATCGAGCATTAAAGCTGTAGGAAAAGGCTGGCTACTCCCAAGCATAGTCTTTAGTAGAGAAAGCCAGTTCGTGCCAACTCCTGGTTACTGATCTTGTGCTGCTATTTCCCAGTAGATGATGCTGTCTTGAAACAAGAGGCAAGGGATAACCACTGATGTGGTCTGTTGATGTGAGGGGTCATCCCAGGGCTCAGGGAAGGATGTGAAGAGGCACGAGCTAGATCTAGCATATATGTGGGTTCCAGCCAGCACATGCACCTTCCAAACACTGAGATGAAGCTCTATCATCCCTTCAAGCACAATCTGTATTTAAAATCATTACTGCTCAGTTAGTTGAAAAGTGCCATTGTATCTGTCCTTGTGACACTGGCTATGTTTCCAAAGGTTCTACTATTTTCACTTAAAAGCTGAGTGATGCCTTTATCCAAATCATTAGTAGGCCATTATTGGGTGTTCCCACGGAGCAGTAATAAGAGCATATAAAAAGCTCTCTCTGTTTGGGGAATGCCATTATTCTTACAATATAATTTTAAATAATCATTGCAGATGTCTACTTGAGTGTGTGCTTCAGTGTATTTATAAGAGCAATAATGACTTATCATGGACAATTATTATAAACAAGAATATCCTTTATTGCTTTTAACTCCAAATTTCTCAAAGAAATTACCATACATCAAGTCCAAGGGAACAAATCCAAACAAGGCTCTTTTTTTGAAATTGGTGTTCAATACCAAATTCTAGTGTAGATTCATATGGATGGCTTTTAGCCAAATACAATGAATGGCAAATCCTTAATACTGCGCCTTCCTTATCACAAATATCAGAGAATTTGCTTGGTATTTGTAAAGATATAAAATGGGATCCTATATATATCCAGCTGTAATTTACCTTAAATTGATGTCCTTTGTCTTTAAACTGTTAAGCTTTGGTTTAGGGATGAATAATAGCAGCTCCGTGACAAGGTTATACAAATCACATTTAATTTCAAGGTTTTACAAGTGAGGCTTATGTGAACCAACACAATGTGAAGCAACATCAATTTCCTTTGTAAAAATCCTGCTCAGTGCAAATCCTAAGACCTCCTCGGCTCTACACGGGGTGAAAAGCGAATGCTAACACTAGTCTCCTCTTGAGACAGTCGAGAGAGTTGAAGGATGGCTCTTGAGAAACTCTGAGATCTCCCGTGACGAGAGAGAATTCACTGCACTGCCAGAGAGAATGGGAAGAGTGGGAGAATGGGAAGAGCGGGGTGTGAAATAGTTTAGCTATTTCATTGTGAGAATGACAGAGGACAGGACAAAGGTTGTTCGGCAGATAGATAGCATATATATATAATGTATCGTGTGTGTGTGTGTGTGTGTGTGTGTGTGTGTATACATATGGCAGAAGGGTACATTGCCTATGGATGCTAGTAGAAGCCAGAGAAGCCAGAGAAGGACATCTGATAACCTGCTCTGTCTCACCCTTGACATAGGGTCTCCTATTGACCTAGAGTGGCCACTAAGCCCTGGAGATCATTTTGTCTTTGGCCCTCACAGTTCTAGGAGTTACTGGGGGTGCACTCAACTGCTTCCAGCCTTTAATGCAGGTGCTGGGATTCCCACTTATATTCTCATACTGGCACAGCAAACATTCTTACCCACTGAGCCATCTCCTCAGTTCCTAATGGAAGATATTGAAAGCTACATCATGATTTAAATCTCATTTGGGGAACGTGGAAAAACAGAGAGAAAGGAACTCGGAGCTGACCTAACCCAACTTCTTTTTCCTAAGGAAGAAAAAAATGCAATCCCTGGGATAGAAGGTATTTTTATCTAAAGTCACACTCAAAATTAAGATACAGAAATCATGACGCAGTAGGCCAACACAGGGGTGAAATCGTTTTCTGATTGGCCTTTGAAAGAAGTCCCTGCCATTTATCTAGTACAGTCATTTTTCTTCTATCCTTAGGTCCTAGTACCCTTTCTTGGACATTGTATTGTTAAGACCACTACAAATCTTGACCATCTTCTTTGGCTCTTTGCTGTGTGGGTCCTATGTCATCCCTGTACTGTGTTTTTCTATGAGCACCAAACCCCATGGACAAGTCGCCCAAGTCAGAGTAAAACCTTTTCATTTGCCTCCTATATATGGTCTCAGAAGACCAATAAATACCAAGTCTTACCCTTAACTTATAATATGAAACCCACCTCACCCTTAATTTCTAAAAAAAAAAATCTTTCAAAATGATATTTTCAATTATTTGTACATTGAAGTGTTTTCAGGTATCACATTAGAAAGACAAGCTATGTTTTCACTCTCTGGGTATATAGAGAAACAATAATAAACGGAGTTAGTGGAACCTTTGAAGTCTGTTGTGTGCCCTTTGCTTTGGGGATTTTAATTGCCTTGGAATCTTATTTGCGGGCAATTCCATGTTATATTAAAAATGCAAACCTGCAACATAGCAAACCAAAACACCCGT
Source organism: Ellobius talpinus (assembly GCA_001685095.1). Lineage (NCBI taxonomy): Eukaryota > Metazoa > Chordata > Mammalia > Rodentia > Cricetidae > Ellobius > Ellobius talpinus. The sequence goes on from LOJH01061797.1 coordinate 4,991, forward strand.
TTTTTTATTTCGAGATGCACGTAGGTTCTCAGCTTTGCTTCTGCTCCTTTCAGATTCTTTCCAATGCAGCTTCGTTGGCGCTGGACCTCCTCTTGGTATTACTGGCACAGAGGACATTCATTATTCATTCTATGTGACTGCTCTCTTTCAGGCGATGTGTTTTAATAGCTTAAGTCCCATGAGGTAATCCTTGAAAAGTTGTGAAACCTTTCTGAGATCACTCTTCTAAAAAAAAAAAAAGTTCCACTAGACTGGGCTAATAAAGGGGCCCAGGAAGTGCCTTTCCTTGGGAGTAAGGCTTCCCTGAGCCTACCGTCACCCCCACAGCACCCACCAGGAGGACAGCTTCAAAGAGACATGGAATAACAACTTGGATTCTCTACATGCGTAAAGGCAAGGGAAGAACAATGCTTATAAAACCATCTGTCCCCTTGCCTCCTCCATCCATTATCATCTTGTTCTCATCTGTTTACTGTTATCCACTGTGATTGTGTCATGGCCCGCAGTTCAGTTACCGCAGATGGCAGTCTATGACGCTAGGAGAAACAATCGAAGAGAGATTCTTCTCTTCATACACTCCCAACAATGTCAGCTAATTAGACTCTTCTGCTTAAGCCTTTCCTTAGACTTCCCGCACAATAATACTGCTTCCTTTCTAACTTTATGCTACCGAAGCGTAAAAAAAAGTCTTAGAGAGACGGGAATCATCTTTGATGGGACACGTTGAGAGAAGACAATGTTTCTAGACACACAGAGGATATATTGGAATGACTAGGGAGTTACAGTTGCCTTGGCACCTCAGGTGGGAACAGCTTCAGGAAGTACCATGAAGTAAGGCTCCTCAGTCCACAGATCATTATGTAGATAGCAGATGTGTTTCCTGAGTAGTGACTCATCATGTTCCTCTCTCCAAGGTCTGGGTGTGATTCGTCAACAGATTTCAGTCAATCCCCACAAGGACAGGAAAGCACATAGGTGACTTTCCTCTTTGTCTACAAGTATCAAATCCGTATGACATTTCCCAAGAATGGATGATAAAAGAGGCGGCCTATCCAGCAAAGATGGACTGTGTGGTAAAAGACTGAAAAGTGATAACACAAAAGACTAGAACAGTGATAAGTGGGAAACTGAAATTTGAACCAAATATTGATGGAATTATAAAAACCAGCCTCTGAGCATGTTGACTTTGGTACCATTCAGGGCACTGTTCGTGGGCAGCCAGAAAGTGGTTAAGATAAGCTAGAGCCACAGGTAAGACAGTAGCAGTGGTCAGAGGAAGTAATGACAGTGAAAGGTCCCTATTGAAGGAGCCTATAGATCTATTTCACATCGTTTAAAGTATAAAGGAATGGGCACTGTACGGCACCACCGTAATCCTAACACCTGAAGACAGGCAGAAAGAGTGCGGCCAGACAGGCCAACACCGTGAGATGCCAATTCAAAAGAATTGTATGTATTATATTAAATATATTTTTAAAAGAGGTTAAAAAGGATATGATATTGTTACCTGATGCAAGCTTAGAAAGGGTAAGACAGTCTTCCAAGACAGCATAAAATAGGTTTCTCTGTCTCAAAAGTAACACGAGGCAAAGAAGGCAGGAAGTCCTGCTCACAATGCTACAGATGAAGATGCTGTGTGTACAAAGTAACGATACATCCTAATTCCTGACCTTTCCACTGTTTAAATAGTACATTGTTAAATGAATGCCAAGGAAATAAACTAATATTCACATTTACCTATGGATTTATGAATATGAAGAAGACAATGTATAAGATATTGATGCAGATTGCTGAAGGTCATGGAATCATCCTTATTTTCAAACTAGTCATTACATCACATGCTGTAATTTCAGCTTTCATAGTCAGTTTTACTGCCCAGCTTCCTAGGTAATGGCAGAACCACCTCCCTCTCCCTCAATCTCACTATCCCCACTATCTATCTGTCTCCCTTCCTCCCTCCGCCCCTCCTTCCATCCCTCTCTCTGTGTTCATTCCATCTGTCTGCCTCTGTATCTTTTTCTGTGTAAATATACAGGTCCTTAGGTGTATGTGTGTGCTGGTCTCTATTCTATTGTCTCACCTAATTTGCATCCCTATTAGTTTTCCATTTCGGCAGTAGTGATTTATCCACAGCATCCTCACCAGATAGCTCCAGACAACCATTCCACCATCACGCTTTCTAGCTGCCTTGCCCGGATAGATTAAATGAATCTCAAGTGTAAATGTGAACCAGCCCTGGCCGGCATCAGACAAGCTCCTGGTAATCAAGTTCTCAACCGTGTAATTAATGGAGCGATATTTCTGAAGTCTCTAAACAAATCAGCTTACCATCTGCCTGAAAATCACCTGAGTCAGAATTTCCCACCACTTCTGACAGGGAAAAAAATAGTTTCTGACCTGAGGGAGCGCCCATCCAATAAGCGGTGGAAGTAGAAGCATTGTGCAGGCTACCGCCCCCTTGCCTCATCCCTAAATCAAGAAAGCTGGTTACACTGAGAACCAGACTGGTAATACAATTAAGTACTAATAGGCCTGTTGTGTTGCTTTAAAAAGCAGTCTTCAAGTTCCTGAATGAATCACGTTTGAGATGGAACAAGACTGGGAAAAGCCTGTTAGCAGCTTGGGCATCTCCCTTTTTAGCAGTTTAAGCTGAATGAGCCGGTATGGATTTAAGTCACAGCCCCTACCCCCAACACACCACACACAGACACACACACACACTTCCATTCTCTCACATAAAACATCATAGATTTAAAATGGGATGAGTGGGTGAGTGCCAGAGGCAGCCAGAATGCACACATGAACACATGCTGCTTTTCCTCATGACTTCACAGGACACGGTTGAGAATTGTGAGTCGTTCTCAATCACCAAGGCAGAGACATCTCAGATGTCCATATGACGGTGGCGGGATTGTGGGCATTTCACCCCTTGTAGGATGACTCATAAATCTTACTGTGTGCCTGACTAAATTCCTTCAGAAAACATGATAGAACTCAAGATAGAAGACTCTCTGGTCCTGTTTGTATAACTATTCTCTGGACAATATCTATCTCATAAATAATGGACACTCTGCTAACATTGGTCATTTGATATTAGACATTACAGAGTGTCCATCATTTATGAGTTAGATATAGTCCGGAGAAACCTAACTTGAGTACAAAAAAAAAGACAATTTTTTCTGAGAGATTTTTTTTCAGTGTTTGATTTTCCTGAGCTCTTCCTTTTCCCCATCCCTGCCCAGAACAGAGTGAAAAGACTGGACAGGCAATATTCCTCCCTGAACAGATGAGCAGCTGTTAGCCACATATCGTCATGGCCTGCGGGTGAAGGACATCACACAGGATACAGGGCCACCTGTGGGATGCATTAGGGAGCTGAGATAATCATCAGAGATGTGTAAAGCAGGCTTAGAAGGATAGAGAGAGATGGTGCCCTGTGATTCCATAGGAGGATATGACCCGAATGTCATGCAGGCAAAATCCTTTAAAGGATCAAGTGGTCCTCAATCTGTTCCAGCTAACCTGAGCCCAATGGATTGGGAAACTTTCCCCACTGGATATAGGATGTATCAAAAGAGAGCAGAACTCACCACTATGCACCAAGGATCATGGGAGGTGTTGAAGCAACACATGACATTTTATCTTACAGTAGTCCTTGGGCTTTGTGGTCACTGATTGTTTAGATTCTTTCATCACAGAGTCTGAACTGTTGAGTCTCAGGGAGGGGTTTGCTGAGGGGAGGTCTTAGAAGTAAACCCTGATGGAGTGAGTCAAACAGGACAGGAGGGAGGAAGCTGAACAAGGACATGATAGCAGCTAAAAATCTAACCAGCCTAAGCCTCCCAGCTCTGGGTACCACTTCTACACCCAGAGGTTTTCCACCATAAGCCAAATGGTGCTTACCCCTTATGTGAGCCAGGCATTGGCTCTGTGATAACCTGGAGGTGGAACGAGGACTTATCTGCCACCTAAGGTGGGTTCTACAGAGAAGGAAAGAATGAGTGTCGAGCACCGTACATCAGGTGAGGCTTTCCAATAAAGGCATTTTTGTGGGAGAGCAACAATGTCTCCTAGGATTGCTCCCACAAGGAAAGAAATCTATCAGCTGTCCCTGAGGTCTTTAAATGAGGGACAGATGAAGACAGTGGACAATTCTGGGACATGCCAGAAGCTTACAGCCACCCCCTTAGAAGCTTAGTTTTGTGTCCGTCTTCAAATCATAGCAGCTTTCCCCAGCACTTACTCTTCCTCCATTACCGTTTTGAAACTCCCTCAAGTTGCTCTTTCTGGGCTCTGGGGCTGAATCAGTCTCCTGGGTTATCAGGTAAGCAAACTTGACATTCTTTACCCTGACTTTTTCTTATAATCGGGGACAGAAATACAAGCGCAGCTAGAGTTTTAGAATCCATCCCAAATTAAGATGCAGGCGAGGAGCTTAGGTGCAGCCAGCCTGTCAAAATAACTGCGCTCATGTCAATATCATTGCAATTCACGGACAGGCACTATCTGCTGAAGTATTTTTGCTGTGCAGACTGTAACCTTGCAAAGACAATAGACAGTGGCTGCAGCACCAAGGCAGTGTATGGAATAAAATATAATTTATATTCTGTCTTCAAAGTGGCCTTCCAAAATTTGGTGGCTGAAGTTGGAGTTCTATGTTCTTTTATCTTCTTAGGTTCTTCTATAGCTCTGGCTGACCTCCAAGTAGGTATGTAGCATAGGAAAACCTTGAACTTCTGATCCTCCTGCTTCCACCAGCCCGGTGCTGGGATTATAGGTAGGCACTACCATGCCCAGCTTGTGTGGTTCCAAGAATGGAACCCAGGGTTTCCTGTGCACTAGGCAAACACTTTGCAAACTATGCCTCTGTCTCTATCTCTCATTTCTATGTTCAAAGTAATCCCCGTTTCATGGAGAAGTACACAGCTCCTGAACTTTGTCACTTCAGGATTGCCTTACTTGAAATGTCAAGTTTCTCCATTTTGAATGAGATATAGGTGTGCTGATCTTTGAATGCCTGATCTTCATTCTGTATGAATGCATCATTCTTTTAAATTATAAAAGCTTTAGATTAGGAATCCGGGAACGAGACTCTGCTTGCCGATTGCCGTTGCCCCAGAAAGTATGACTCAGTGTGTGCCTTGTTTATCCCATGTTCTCTAAAACCATTACTCCTTCTAGATCTGCAGGGTTAAAAGAAAAATATAACAGACACAAAAAAATAACAGAATAGGACTTGGCAATTTATGGAACTTATTCATAGTCCTGAAACTAGTTAGTAATAATCATGAGCCAAAAACTCACTCTCTCTGACCTTCTCGCCAGGCATAATTGGTTACCTGGTCTGTATTTCACCACGCATGCAAAGCACAATCATGTCTATTTAGAATAATGCAAATGTACGATCCTGTCCTTGCTCTTCTGCCACTGAGGACTGTAAGGGAAATCTAAGGGGGTACCTGAAACCTTGGTAAGAACAGAGGTAGGAAAAGATTAGGATCCCTACCTCCCAGAAGGGAATAGTCAAAAGTAGAAAAGCTTTCTTGGAAAGTGAGAAATGAAAGAAGATCGAGTAAAACCTTAAGTTGCCTCAGGAGAGAGATGAAGATGTGGTGAAAGTCAGGTTAAGGTGCCCAATGACTAAGAACTGTCATGCCCTAGTGGCATTGACACTTCATCTCAGTCCTCAGTGGTCTCTAAAGTAGCAGCCCTGGGACAGAAGCACTACAAATTCCTTCATTAATGTATTTGATGGTCTACTTTGGTTCGTAAAACATGTAGTTGTTCAGTTCATCCAACCTTCTGGGTTCCCTGTCTTCCTGCTCCCCTTCTCCTTTCCCCAGTTAATGCTTTCCTTTTCTCAGCTTTGCAGAAAACAGACCAAATACTGTGTGGACTAGAATTGGAGTCTTCTTAAGTTCAGGCATCTCAGGTTCTGCTGTATCTTCTTCTTNGGACCTTTGGAAGAGCAGGCAATGCTTGTAACCTCTGAGCCATCTCTCCAGCCCCTGCTGTATCTTCTTGTCCCTCATTAACTGATCATTAGCAGTGCTACTTTATTGGTCATGGGTACCCCATATTTGTGACTGTGAAAAACAAAGGAAACTCGGAGCATTTGGAGTTTTATCAGAAGCAATATAGCAAAAATGTGTTGGAGAACTCCACCAAGGAAGAGAGATTTCAGAGGCACATCTGGGTGTTTCACAAAGTCTTCAGGTGAACACTCACTTTGATATGCTTAGGACTTCCAAAAGACTAAGATAAACTGGGTCAATAATGTCTGGGCACAGAACACAGAAACATTCCTGCTGTATGTGTATGCCTGCTGCTCAGTTGACTTGGATGTATGTTAACTACTGAACTCATGGCCCAGTCATTTTGGATGAGATGCATTTGTGATTCCTAGAAATAAGGGTAGAACTCAATAAGCTTATTAAACGAACATGTAAGGGGTAGAGAAGTAGGGCGGAAATTGAACTACAGTGCATCGTTACAAGAGGGTTGTGGGCTCTGAATCCCAACCTACCTAGATCTTAAATACCCTCTTTGGCACTTACCAGTGGGGTGACTTCAAGGAAGTTATTAAAAGTCTTGAATGCAAGGGTTTTGATGGGTTTTGTATGTGTAAAATAGAGACTTACAGACAATGAAGAAATGGCAAGAGTGGAAGAAATCGTCTTCCCCAGGAAAAGCACACCTATTCCATATCAGATAATGAGCTCTAAAATCATACATGCAAGGACACTAGGGATCGAGCGGGTTGTACTTTCGTATTTAGAAATACACATACATGTGCAACAACGATAGATAGATAGATGATAGATAGATGATTGATAGATAGATA
>LOJH01061798.1:321-10943 GCA_001685095.1 Ellobius talpinus
AAGGAAAGGAAAGGAAAGGAAAGGAAAGGAAAGGAAAGGAAAGAAGAGAGGGGGAAGGCAGCAAGCAAGCAAATCAATAAACAAAACACTGGCAAAACAACGGTAAAGAAGATCTTAACTAGAGGGAACACTAACAAACACTAACAAACACAAAGGCCTTGAAGTAACAGCAGAAGTGGAACGTGTAAGGAACAATGAAGAGGCCACTGAGGCCTAAGCTGAGCAGGAATGCTGTGGCTCACAACAAATGAGATGAGCCCTGTGTGCTGTAGAAGTAAGCTGTTCCAATGACTTGCCTTTCTCTTCCTGGTGTGGAGAAGTGGGAAGAAGCTATTTGAAGGAAAGTTTGAGCAAATGAGAGGTACGATATCATCACTTTTTAAAAAGCCCACAAGGAGGGACAAGCAGGAGTAAGTGTGGTGGCTTTCAAAATAACCCAAGTGAAGATAATGGTGGCTTGAACTAGGTGAGAGTAATGGGGTGGTGGCTCCTGATTAAAGGGAGTTAAAAGATAACCTGTTATCTCTGACCCACCTGAAGCTGAGCAGCGTTCACTGGGTAGTTGTTGATTAACTTGTTTTTCTTCTCCGGAGAAACTGTCTCAAGGAATACTAAAGAACTCAGGCTAAGATGGACAAAGCAAAGTTTACATCCCATTGGTAAGGACTGGTCTGTCATTCAGTGTATAGGCAAAGGTGATCATGCCTTGGGTCATGAAAGCAGTAGCAGTGGAGTTTTCAGAGCCTGGCTTAGTTTTCAAAATAGAAGCAACAAGATTCATTGATGAGTCAACGTGGGATATTAGCAAAATTAAGAAATCAGATTGACTGTATGTTTTTGTTGTTGTTTCTGGTCTTAGAATGTTGATGTTTCCATGAGTTGATAGTGGAAAGACCCAAAGAAGACCGTGGTTGATAGGAAAGAGCATGTGCTTCTGTTTAGATCTACTGAATGTGATAAGCCTTTGGATGGCAAATGCAGAAATCAAGTTGGCAATCATATACATGAGCTGGAAGTCAGGATGATTTAAAGGTAGTTTCATGAATGGTAGTGCACATCTGTAATCCCAGCCCTTGGGAAGAAGAAGCAGGAAGATCAGAAGTTGACTTGGCTATAATTGTGAGTTTGAGGCTAGCCTTGGGTACATGAGATCCTATCTCTAAATAAATAAGAGTTTTGTTAAGGAGTTTTTGTTAAGAGTTTGCTTGTTAAGGAAATAAACAACCCAAATTTCAATGGATTAAACCTGTTCGCATTTATTTCTTGCTAGCGTTACACCCAAGTGGATCCCAGATTTTCTCTAGCCTAAGGGCCAGCTGTAAGCCAGATTCAAGTGCCTTCTAACTTTGGCCTTATTTGGAAGTTAACAGCTGCAAAAGTAGCCCAGCCCTGCAATGGAGCCACGCTGCATATTCTTCTTAGAGGAGAGATTTTGAGGAAATTATATATTTATACTAGAGTATAGATATATAATCTTTGTAGAATAGGGGGAGCAAATGCTTATAAATCATAACTTAAGCTACCACAGTGAGTATGGTAAACACTAAGGAGGAGAAATTCAAAGACTGAGCTCTTCCAGCATTCAGGGACTGCGGAGATAAGGAAAAAACAACAAAATAGAGAAGGAGCAGAAGACACAACAGAGACAACAGTGGAAGCCAAAAGGGAAAATATCTCTCAAGAAGGCAGAATCAAACGTGTTGTGTGCTGTGAATCGATCAAGCAAGATGAGGGCTAACATCACTCAACACACTCAGCAATGTCAGTCTCGGGCGATTTGGACCTGAAGATTGATGAGGTGCTATGGGGATTAGAAGGGACTGGGTTTTAAATGCCCTTTCCCAAACTCATGTTGAAATACAATCTTCATTTTAACATTATTAAATATTAAAGATATTAAGATTAATGATATTTCCTTTAAGAGGTAATTGGGCCCCTCATCAGTGAACTAAATGGGTTCCTTACAAAAGGACAAGACTGATTCCCTTTTTTCTATTCTTCCCCTTCTCTCTGCTCATTTGCCATGGGATGACCATCATGAAGGTGCTTGCTAGATGCTGTCCCTCAACTGTGAGCCGATCTGTTTCAACGCAGTATAAGTAAAGTCTGTGGTATTCTGTTACAATAGTCCAAAACGAACTGAGGGGACAAGGGCCTGACTGATATGGACTGAAAACAGAGCGGGAAGAGAAAAGTGAGGTATGGTGGCTATTGGTAGGCTGTTCCTCCAAGACATTTTTCTAAAGGGAGAAAGTAGAAAATAAATGAATGGTTGGATGGAAAAGTGAGGGCAATAGCAGGAATTTTATTAAGACACGAGATATGGAAGTAGGGTTTTAGGATAATATAAAAAGCCCAACAAAGGGGCTGGAGAGATGGCTCAGAGGTTAAGAGAACTGACTGCTGTTTCGGAGGTCCTGAGTTCAATTCCCAGCAACCACATGATGGCTCACACCCATCTATAATGAGATCTGGTGCCCAGAACACTATATACATAATAAATAAATTAAAAAGAAAAAGCCCAACAGAGAACGGAAAATTGATGAAGGGAAATATTCTTCCTTTGTTCCAGTATCTAGGATGGAACCCAGGACCCTATCAGACACTAAGTGAGTGCTCAGCTACTGAGCTGTCCGCATCTGTACCCAAGGAGAGAATTGTTAGGTCCCTGAATAGACTAGAAGTTATGAGATCCAGTACATAGCAGATGACTGATTTTCACTAAGAATATAGTCCAAAGAAAGGTATTTTAGGTCACGTCTGCAGTCTCAGCACTTCAGAGGTAGAGTCAAGAGGATCAGTGGTTTAAAATCATCTTCAGTTACATAGTAAGTTTGAAGTCAGCCAGGCCTACATGGGATGCTGTCTCAAACCAAAACAAACCAAAGTGGAACCAACCAACCAACCAAACAAACAAACAAAAAAACCCTCAAGTAACAGGTAAGAATGCAGAACAAAATAGATGGTGGTGGTGCACACCTTTAATTCCAGAGCTCTGGAGGCAGAGGTAGGCCGATCTCTATGAGTTTGAGGCCAGCCTGATCTACAGAGCTAGTTCCAGGATAGCTAGGGTAACACAAAGAAAACCTGTCTCAAAAAATAAAAATGAAAATAAAAATTAAAAAAAGAAATGAAGAACAATGGGCTGGAGAGATAGCTCAGTGGTTAAGAGCAGCAGCTGCTCTTCCAGGGGATTTATGTTCAATTCCCAGCACCCATATGGCAGTTTACAACTGTCCGTAACTCCAGTTCCAGGGGACCCAACACTCTCACACATACATGCAAGCAAAACACCAATAGAATAAATGATTTTTTTAAAAAATTGCAAAATAAACAAGTGTAGATAGGTGGGGAGAGATGATATTGGATGCATGTGCTAAGTCTTGTCTGGTGGGTTTTATTAATATCATTCTCTAGAAATAAAAATAAGTGGTTTTGATTGGAAGACCAGGGATAAATTCGAAGAGTTGAGGGAAAGTATGACCGGCCTAGCAGAGTGAGAATGTGATTGGACTAGGAAACGACCATGACTGGTGGTAGCACAAAGAGGCACTTGTGGCAAGGGCCCATTGCATGTGCACATGTGTGTAGTTTCTTCCAACAACATTCAGCTGAAGAGATGTAGGTGTAGCGCCAAGTGGAGGACTGGGCTTAAGATAGTGATAAGTGTTCAAAAGGTAAAACTTTTGAAAAATCTAAATATTTACATATTTAACCTATGTATTGTATATGTGCCTGCCAAGCAGCACATGTATGGAGATCTGAGAACAATTTATAGGAGTTGATTCTATTCTTCCACCATGTTGATCCTAGGGGTGAAACTCAGGTTAGTAGACTTGGCAGCTAGTAAGTGCCTTAACTTGCTGAGCTATCTCTTCATCATCTTCCGGCCAGTTCCCCCATCCGACTTCTTGAGCTAAGAAGTCTTAGCTATGTACTTCCTGGGCATGTAGTTCAGTTGGTAGAAAGCATGCCTCGCACTCAGGAAGCCCTAGATTCCATCCCAGCTCCGCATAAAACTGGATGTGCTGGTGCATGCCTGTAATCTCAGCATGTAAGAGGCAATGGAGGATAGACGATCAGAAATGTAAGGCCATCCTTGGCTGCATAGTGACTCTGGGACCTGCTTAGGCTACAGGAGACCTTGTCTCAAAAACAAAACGAAACAAAATGCAGAGAACAGGAGCTAAAGCACCCACGTGAATGTCTGCTGTGCATGCTTTGTGTAGTCTGAATTTTCCAACCCATGGTTTACCTGTCAACATGATGGTCAAACAGCCTTTAGACTTATGTGTGTGTCTGTGTGTGTTATTTGTTTTGGCTTAGTTTCTCCCCTTATTTCCTGTGTCTGCCTGCCTGCCTTATCTGGCTCTTTTTATGGCTACCCACATTCTGACTCTAGCTACTAATCCCAAAGCAGTTCTTAGGCTAACATTTCGAAATTCCTACTCTAGAAGAAGATTGCAGATGCTGCAGACCAGTCGCCACTCCAAAGGCCAACTTTGTTCAGTCATTATCTGCTGTGTCCGCATCTTTCCACCTCCTCAAGACTACAGCCCCATGCGGCACCGTCTCTGGAGGAGACCGGTTTTCTTTGGCTGTTGGCGCAAGTGGAATAGATGGGGAGCTTTGGAGGACCATCTTGGCCAGAACTCTCCTGGAAGTTTTATATTTTCACTTTTAAGCATTCAAGTCTTTCACTGACCTGGGATCAATTTTGATGTAATCTGAAATAAGGATCTTTTTCTCTCCAAATATTTAACTACTTGCCCTCATACAGTTTATCAAATTATTTGAATGCTAATTGTTACCACCACCACCTATCAAATAGCTTTCATTTCTACCTTATTCTTTAAATGCCATTGTTGACTGCTTAGTTTAGGTCACTTCCTGCCAACTTCTATCTAGATCACTGCTACAGCCTTCTGACTCTTGGTGTTCAGTCTCTTACACACAGTTCGGATAGAATGACCTTTGTGTAACATTAAACTGATCCTGTTGCTTCCGCATGCAACCTTTCAGTACTCATCCAATTTCCTAAATTTGATTGGCTGAATGACGCTAGCTTATTTATCTAGACTAGTGCAGACTTGCAAGTGTGTGTGTGTGTGTGTGTGTGTGTATGTGCGGCACGTGTGTAAAACCACCCCCCCATAGCCTATCCTAAGGACTTTTTTTTAGCATGCTGAACATTTCACGGTATGCCTCACTCAGTCAGACATCTGCTCTACTTCGCCTCTGACCTACCTCCTTGTATTTTGGATGACCAAGTCATCCGTCCATCAGGTTTCACTAGGAGAGCACGTCCTTTAGAGAGTTTTTGTGATCATCTATCTTCCTTGAGCCCAGAGAGTAGGAGCTTCTCCCATGCATACTATACTGCCCTTACTTCCCCACCACAGCCCTAATCATGCAGAGTTGTGATAGCTTGCTTCTCTCTCTTCTAGATTGTAAACCACATGAGAACCAAGCACCATGGCTGGTGGCTGCCGGGGTTAGTTTTATCTGAAGGTGACCCAACCTAGCATCACCTAGGAGTGGAGCCTCATTTGATGAGTCGCCTCCATTAGACTGACCCGCGGGCATGCCTGTAGGGGACTGTCTTGATTGTTAGCTGATGTGGGAGAGCAAAGCCAACTGTGGGTGGTCTCTGGACAAGGAGTTCTGTCTGGGTTGTGTAATGAAGCTAGCGGAGCATGAGCATGCATGAGTCAGCAACTAGCATTCCTCCCCGGTGTCTGCTGTATTTCCTATTATGAGTGAGTTGCCTGCCTGGTTAGAGTTGCTATCATGGGAAAGCAAGCATGCCTGCCTTCAGGTTCCTGCTTGAGTTTCCCATCCGACTTCCCGCAGCAGTAGAATGTAACCTAGAAGTAAGTATAAGCTAAATAAACTCTTTTCCTCCTTTATGCAGCTTTTGGTAAGAGTGTTTTATCATAGCACCCAGAAAAGTGGTCCACATCTGTAATCCTAACACTTGGGAGATAGAGACAGAGATCAATAGTTAAGGCCACCCTTTCCTTTGAGAGTTTGAGCCTACCCTAGACTATAAGAGCCATTCTCTTAAAAATAAAGTGGTTTTTTTTTGGGGGGGTTGTTTTAAAGGCAGGAAGGATGGCTCAAGCCTGGTGTCTTGAGTTTGGTCCCTAGGACCCACATGGTAGAGGAGGGAACTGACTTTGGCAAGTTACATACCACGGCACCTCACCACAACCACACCGCCACAAAACAGAAATGTTATAAAATCGACGACAATGAAAACCCTGTAAAACAGAATTTTATGTTCTACTCTTTCATCCCTAGGACCTAACACAGAGTAAGTTTGTTTGTTGGTTTATTTATTCTCCAGTGTTGGAAAGTAACCAGGGTTGGTCTCTCAAGTGCTAGGCAAATGCTCTTTCCTCATCCACACATTGTAAATTTATGTAAATATTTTCATATTCTTTTTCATTGGCATATATTCTGTGATATATTGGCATATATTCTGTGTTTTGAATTCACGAAAAACATTAACTACAAGGAATATAGAAGATACTGTGAAAGGTAGGAAGGACATAGACTGGCCAGACCACTCAGAGTTCTGTGACAGTGACAGGTAGTAAACACAACAGTGGTATAAAAGCAGCTATAGTTTGTGTGAGGGAGAATTGTGTTGATTGTGATGACCTGAGCTCAATCCAGAATCCAGCTCTAAAAGGAGAAAATCAGTTCCCAAAGACTGCCTTATGATTCTGCTTGTATGCTGTGATGTACTCACACCAGGCCTCACAGGCACAGCACACACAACAACAGAAGTGATACAAAGTAAAAACATCAAGAAAATCCTACATTCACACTGATGGGTTCAACTGTAATCTACGGCCACAGGGCTTACTTACCTCAGCGTTCCCAGTCACTCTGAGTTTCTTCGACATACGTGCCATTATCCTCAATAGTCTAGCAGTTTGTTTTAAGTTCACGCATCTGGCCAATCTTTGGACATCTTTAGGCTGTCACATTACCAGATCAGACAAGTCTGTGCTTGTCTGGTCCCAGAGTTTGCCTTTTCACTGGGAAAGGACAGAAAGCTCATTTTCTGTGCATGCCGTGTGTGAGTGTGTGTGTGTGTGTGTGTGTGTGTGTGTGTAGGTCAGAGGTTAGCAATGGTAATCTTCCTTCCTTAATCTCTTCCCTACCATATTTTATGTGTGTGTGAGTGTATACATATAATATGCACATATACACATATATACATACACACACACATATATATATATATATAAAGACAGGGTCTTATGTATCACATCATAGTCTAACTGAGGATGACCTTGAACTTATTTATTTATTTAGGGTTTTTTTTTGAGACAAGTTTTCTTTGTGTAACAGCCCTAGCTGTCCTGAAACTAGCTCTGTAGACCAGGCTGGGCATGAACTCAGAGATCTGCCTGCCTCTGCCTCCGTGTACTGGGATTGAAGATTACCTTGAACTCCTGACCACATCTACTACCCCTTCCTTACTGCTGATGTTGCAGATGTGCACCATCAGTTTACATGGTCCTGAGGATGAAACCCTAGGAATTCTACCAACTAAGCCCATCCTTAGTCCTTAGTCTCCTTATATTCTGAGATAGGTTCTCTCACTGAACCTGGAGCTCATTGTTTGGCTAAAGAGGCTGTTCAGTGAGCCCTGGGCATCCATCTGTCTCTGTCTCCCCAGCACTGGGATTTCAAGGTCACACACCCATTTTTTTGTTTGTTTGTGTGCGTGTGGGTACTGATGACACACTCTCAGATCTTCCACATTCATTGCAAGCTCTTACCTGGCCAAGCCATCTCCTCAGCACTTCGTTTTGTTGATTTTTGAAGTCATTTTTCAAGATATTTTCTATTTGCTTGCATTGGAGAGGACTACAGCATACAGGTTCATCTTTTGCTATCAACTAATGTGAAGCCAGAAAAAAAAAGAGTATTCCATTGAGTCTGTTGGTTATAAGTAACTGGACATTTTTCAAATGCTTGTTAGTCAGCCATTAAAATGTATATTTATGTGAATTATTTGAATTGTTTGTTTTCCTAAGGAACTTTCAGTACTTTTAATTTTTTCCCTTTCCCTTTTCTTTTCTTCCTTGCGTACGATCTCACCATCTACTTTAAACTGGCCTTTACTTGCAATCTTCTAGCCTCTGCCTCCTGAGTGCTCAGATGTATACCACCATGAATGGTTCCAGTACATTAACAAAAATAAGTAAGTAAATCAAGGGGCTGGAAATGCATCTCAGCAGTTAGGGGCATTGCCTGCTCTCCCTGATGTCCAAGGTTCAATTCCCAGAACCCATATGGCAGCTCACACTCCTCTATAACTCCAGTTCCAGGGAATTCACTGATCTCTTCTGGCCTATGTGGGCATCAGGCGTGCACATGGTCCACAGATATACACAGGCAAAACACCTATGCACATGAAATAAGAAAAAAATTATATCAATATTCCTTTAATAAAAAAGATAATTTTATTGAGTTCTTTGTAAATTTAAAAGAATTGCTTGTTGTAAATATTTTCTAAGTTAACTGAAAATATTTTCTTCTTTTTTTTTCTTTCTTGACATACCAGAGCCTAAACCCAGAACTTAAAATTTAAAATGTTAAGCACATGTTGTATGACTGGGCTATACCTAAAGCTCTAATTGTGTTTTTTTAATTTTTGAAATTAAATTTTATATGGTTAAATATGTTGATATGTTTCTTTATAGTTTTATATAATTTTAGGCTTTCTGCAGGTGGTCACCCTGCAGATCCCACTTCCTTACCCACAGGCTGGACAGTCTCTTTTACTTTGTTTTTGCTGAACAGTTTTAAAAAGTTCTACTTTTAACTCCATCCATCTGGAACTTATTTTGCTTTACTTTTAGCCAATGTGCAGAAATTTCTAATACATTAGGAATATCATTATTATGCCTTCCAAAATTATCACAACTTTTTATTTCCCTTTTGAGTCTATCTTATTTTGATTTTGCTTATGTAGAAATATTAAAATTTGGGTAGGTTAGTCTATTAATCATTAGTTATTTCTCCTTGCCTTTCAGCTTAGAAAGGCCTCACTGTTTAGAGATTTAATATGCTTATATTTTCATTTTTTTCTTCCTCTTCCTCCTCTCCCTCCTCTTTGCCTTCCCTTAGGGTTTGCATCAATTTGGCTTCCAATATATAGAACTACTAAGCTTGTCTAACATTGCTTCAGCCTCTTGGGGGCTTGTAGCACAAGAAAACCATGGGATCGGGATTGGGATGAGTTTCTTTACACTACAACCCTCTTTCCTTCCTTGATTTAAAAAAAAAGCCAAAACAACAGCAAAAACAGTTCAATGTCTAGTTTCTCAATACATATTCACTACTTGACAACTCATAAACTATTAAAGTGGGAGCCTGTCTTTAGATATTTAGTATATAAATCTAGCCAATTCTACTGAGAGCATGAAAAATAAACAAATAACAAAAAACTAGCCCGGTTCTGAGAAGATGCTGCTTGCTTCTCCTTACACCCTGGGGTTCTGTTCTATGTCAATTCCTTTAAAGTCAGTGGGGCTCTGTGCGGGACGGCTGCGCAAACAGCACACCAGCCTCTATACATGAAGGTGTGAACTGCCACTACGATAAACCATTCACAGTGTGGTTGAGGGAACATTGGTTTAATACACTCAGTGGTTGCCCTGCAGATCCCACTGTCTGTGAGAGCTTTGTTCGACTGGAGCAAACAAGAACGTTTTGAATCTTGACATACAAGGGCTCATTCAGCAGAGCATCCCGTTATGAGAGGAGGCACAGTGCTGGGCAGACATTGCAGTTCTGAGCCAGCACACTGAGGGCATTTCTCTCACATCCTCTCCATCTGTAACGAGTCTGTTTTCAAGTCCCCAAACTGACTTTTCTATAGATTGGAGGGATGTATAAATATTTTATGTGTTTATGCTCACAGAGAATGCAGGGTAAACTACAATCATAGAAAAGTGGCCAGGCCTTCCAATATGGAAAGAGGACTCTTTGCAAATTTTACTTGTGAAGAGGGTGCTTAAGTGAAAAGCAGAGTGTGTCACAGAAGCAATAGGAGAAGCATTTGTATGGACAGTGTATTGGAAACATAGGATTGCATACAGTTGCTTTCAGCCTCAGGGTACCATTCTGTTCATCCTTCTAACAGTCCTCCTCTGTCACCTATCCCAATATCAACATCAGCTTATTAGAAACCTAAATCAAATGATGATGTTGGGGTCTTAATCCTAGGAACAGTGGCATTAAGGAGATGTCCAAAGGAGGTTGATCAGGGATCCTCCCACACCTATCAATCCCTCACTTTACAATGGTGTCACCTTTCTGACTCCATTGCACCATTCTGCTCTGTCTCCAGGTTTTTGTTTTGGCCGTAGCCCACACTGAACTTGAAGAGTCTTCTCTTGCTAGCCTATTTTCAGGGCACTACAGCAGCCTGTGGGAATTTCTCCTTTTGGATACTATCCGAGTAGAGGAGACATTTTCTTTTTTCTTTTTCTTTGTTTTTTAAATATTTATTTATTTATTATTTATTTATTTAATGTATGCAATATTCTGTCTGTGTATATGCCTGCAGGCCAGAAGAGGGCGCCAGACCTCAT
>LOJH01061802.1:0-10942 GCA_001685095.1 Ellobius talpinus
GTGATACACAGATTACTAGATATGGGTTAAGCAAGATGTGAGAGGTAGCCAGAAAGAGGCTAGATATAATCTGGGCCGGACAAAAGCAGGCCAGCCCGCTTACTCCCCTTATCACTACAGATTCGGGTGGGTGGGGAAGTAGGAGGATATGAGAGGAGTTGGGGGAGGGAAAACCATAGTTAGAACATATAGTAGGAAAAAACATCTATTTTCAATAAGAAAGCAAAAGATTCTGGTATCTACGGCCTCCCTGCTGTGTTATCCACAGTGGAAAGGAGAGAAGGTGAGGATCCTAAGGGATCCTAAGCAAGTTACTTTCGCTGTTGGTTTTTAGAGAGGTAGTCATTGCATTTTAGCCAACTCATGCACGTGATGATAAAACAAGGATGACTAAGAGATTGAAAGTGAGTAGCATATTAGCTACTATGAATATGAATGTGCATTGTTTCTTCATTAATCATTAGAAGGGTCACATTAACTCTAGAAGAATCGATGTACTCAGTAGTGGTACCTTATACTTCAAATTGCAATGGCCTAATGACATTTATTAACATATGTAAGCCTGACCAAACCTGCTTTTGCAGCAAACCCACTCTTACAAAAGGACTGCTCCCTGGACAGTGAAATTAGCTCACTTACGAGGAGAGATCTTGTGTGGTCAGATTACCTTTTGAGGTTTTATGCTGGGGATTGAACCTGGGGCCTCACACATGCTAAGCACATGCTCTGCTACTGAGTCACTTCCCAAGCTCCCTCACCTCCTACAGGCACTACTCTTTAGCACTGTCACTTTGGTCATCAGGCTGCCAACACATAAACTTTGGGGAACACCTTCAAACCACAGCACAGAACATGGTACTACTAGCTGGTTTTGTCTGGTGAGTTGCATGGTTGATGGCTGTGCTTCTTTAGTCCATAACTTGGAGTTGGCAGATAAAATACCAGATAGCCAGTGAAATTTGAATTGCAGAAGAAGATTTAAGATAAGTATGTTTCGGATAAAACTTGGGATACTCTTAAAATTTTGTTGTGGTTATTTATGTAAAGCATAAATTTAACTAGCTGTCCTGCATTTTTCTTTGTTGAACACGGATGCTCACCTTAAATGCTCACTCTTCAGTGGTTAAAATGGTGATTTTTACCAACCAGCTCTAGGGATAATTAATGCATTTGCTAAATTCTCTTAGAAAATCACATAGGGTGCTGAGCACATAGTAGGTTCTCATCAAACACTGGTTTGATAGAAATTGCAGTGTGCTCTGAGGATGTAGCTCAGCTGGTAGGTATTTTTCTAGCACCCTTGAAGCCCTGAGTTGTTTCTTCTCTGACCCACAAGCCAGCTACTGGTAGCAGTGCACGCCGGCAACCCAGAACTTAGGACGTGAAACAAGAGGATTGAATGTTGGAGGTCATCCTAGGTTAATTAGCAATTTGAGGCCAGCCTGGATACTTGAGACCCTGACCTTAAAAAAAAGGAGAGAGAGAGAGAGAAAGAGAGAGAGAGGGAGAGAGAGAGAGAGAGAAAAGAAAATTGCACCATGTACTTATGTCCATGAAGAAAATGGGTTTATATTGGCAGCTGAATGGCAGCCTGTACTGTATAACATAGAGAAGTTGAGGACTTCGACATGTGCTTGTCAGATCAAACACCTCGTGTCCATGGTGCAAATGTCTGTTGAGTGGATCGCCTCTCTGCATGGTGGTCTAACTGCAACTAGCCTCTGAGGGGCCATAAAACATCTTTAAGTGACAATGGACTCTCAGAAGGGCCCACAAATTCCGCAAGAGCCCGGCGGAGTCATTTGCTCTTTTAATTGGGTATGGGAATCTCTGCCTTTCTTTTCTTCTCTTCTCTATGAGGCGGGGGAGGCATAACCACAAGGCTGTTTCAGATGACCTCTTTAGAGTCAATTCAAGGACATGAAGCCCAAGGCGAATTAAAAATTCTGATGAATTAAACATGAGCTAGGATTTTCTGCAAATGTTCTATCCCTTGGCTCGAACTTGAGAACCTGAATGTTAGATTTTACTTTCTATGAACATGGCCCTTTTTGTCTTGTGGTTTCCCCTGGTTGTGTTATACTGAAGGATCATGTATTAGCAGCTAACACTCACTTAAACCCACGGGAGTTCTTTTATTCTACGCCAATTACTTAACACTACTATGTGCTACTATTAAATATATAATTTGATTTAGATTTTCAAATAATAAATTTCATGGGTCCTCAGAGGTAAATATGCTTATAGTGGCTATTCAGTTGCATCTAACTGGTCATAGAGATTTTGCCTGGTTAACTGACTTGAGTCTGAGAAGCTATGGCGAGAAAGGATTTGGCTCTTGAAAATGTCATTCACTGCAGCAAACTTCTGTCTGCCCTTGCTTTTGGACCTGCTACCCTGGAAGAGCATAAGGAGCTACATGAAGTTTGGCAGCTTTCTGTAAGAGTCACACGAGGGTGTGTGTAACCACTGAGCCCTAGAGTGAGTGGCTGAGCCCTTTCTGCATCACATAGAGGTGGAGGTGAAGGTACCGCCCTCCACTCCCTGCAGCCAAGTAATTACTTCTACCTCAGTTGCTCAGCTCCTGTGCAGCTCAGTCTCTGTTGCTCAACTTTGTGCATCTGGTGCCCCAGTTACAACTGACGCTTGGTGAACTTTTGTGGAATTCCTATTCTGGACTTTAACCAAGGCATTTATGTTCTGTGCATTGAGAGTGCCATCACAGAAGAACCAGAAAGAGGTGAAAGGGCCCACTGTCAAGGGGCCTCCTGAGGAGACTTTACCCCCTGGCAGAAGAAATTGCTATCGAGAGAGGATATTTTGGGGACAGAATGAGGTATTTAGCAGCTGGTGTGGAAAATTCCCTAGGAGGCTGGTTCAGCCCCAAGATTTCTCAGGCAGTGCTGATTCTTGCCTTCAGCAGAGACCAGACTATCTTTCAGACCTGGCTGTTACTGGGAATCCACAGAGCCACCTTACTGCAGGGAATCTAGTTCCTCAAGTTTTTTAGTTAGTCTCTTGATTCCTTGAAGACTTCCCTAATCACAGCTATTACTATCTCAAAACTCCCAAGATGAATGGATTCGTACGCCTCTGACGTCACTGTCTCCGCAGCCTCATGAGTAACACTGTGGGCATCCTTTCCTTTCTAGTCGTTCTCTTCCTCCAACCCACACCCCTCCTCGCCTCTGAGAGCTGCATTAGCAGTAAGGCACAGAGATGGTGCTGATGTCAGCAGCACGGATGTGCATTTAGAGGAACCTTTTTATAGGGGCGATTACCCACAGGGTGATGCGAAAATGCAAAGCCGTCTTGTAGGATGTTTTTGTACAAACTGTCTTCTCCCTTTGGTGGCTCTTGTTTATTTTTGCAGCTTAGTAGGCGCAGTGAAGGAAGATATATCTAAACATTTTCTTTTCTACTGAAGTTTGTCTGAAGGTGGTTTCAAGTGACTGCAATGAACCGGGAGCCCTGAGTAACCAGACTGGCAAACGGGGTTAGCTGGGATTGCTTGCAGAGCAGAATCTGCTGGGGGCATTGAGCCTTCATCTCAGTGACCTGGAAAAGGGCAATGGGGAAGGATCACCTCATTTGATAGAAATAGTTTATTCTTGAAAATATATAGATAGAAGCCAAATCCAGTTTAGGTGTACACCAAATCCAGCTTAGGTGTATACGGAGTGCGCTATTTAACACTTCCTGCAGAAAATCCTTTTGTAAATATGTATCTTGCAGAGTATCTATATCTGTATCAATTCTACTTAGAGTGAGACTAACCTGGTGTCTTCATAACATTTATCATGACAGCAGGGAAACAGGACAGGACCAGCTGAGGAAGGATTCCATGGATTGAAAATGACAGCCATCCCCAAAGTGATGCCATTTCTCCTGAAGCCTTCAGCATCCCATCTGTAGAGGCAGGACAGAAAGAACAACAGTTCCGAGAGGAGCACTTCCAGGTGTTCCGGGATGCACTAGTTACTTTTCTCAATGCTGCAACAAAATAACTGATAGAACTAAATAGTGAGGGTTTATCCTGGCTCACCGTTTAGGGGGAAGTCAGGACAGCCGGAGCTTGTGGGGGGGGGTTGCTCACACCAGGAAGCTGAGAGATAGGTGCCTGGTGCTTGGTTTCTTTCCCTTTTAGTCAGTTCAGGCCCCAGCTCTAGGATGGTGCTGCCCACACTCAATGTAGGGCCTCTTTGTTTTGTTAAACACTTTTATGAAAACACCCTCAAAGGCACAAAGGTGTGTTTCTATGGTGATTCTAAATCTGGGTGAGATGACAATGAAGGCTAGTCATCACGTAGTAGAGGATTAATGGAAAGAAAGTCTGTTGGTTGAAGAGAAATGTTGAATGTGAAATCTAAGCCAGATGCAGAAGAGATGGGGGTGCAGGGAGGCATAACAGAGGAGAAAGCAGAGGCAGAACATAATCTGAGGGCCACTGGGAGAAAGCAGGAGGGAGAAGATGCTCAAGCTAATCTCAGTAGCTTGGGCTACTGTAACAAATACCATGGTCTTCAAAAGGACAGAAATTTATTTCTCATGGGTCTGAGAAGTCCAAAGTCAAGACAGACTCAGTGTCCTGTGAGGGCCTGTTCCAAGGTCCCTAGATGACTGTCTTCTTCTTGCATCTTCACATAGATGTTGTTGTCTCTCAGATCGGCTCTTCCCTGTACAGCAACAGCATCTTCTAGTTCTGTGTGTACTTTCCTCTCTGGCTTGTACCTATAGCCTTCCTTTGTCCACTAGGAACTCTTTCTTGATTCCTCTAGTAGTTTTCATCCCCAGAGGTTCTCCCATATATGAGTATTGACTGAGTAAGAGGGTGAGAGCCCAGCTCCTAGGCTTCAAAGTCAAAATTCTGACTCTGGAACGCCCCCCCAGGCTCAGGCAAAGATGGGAACTTCACTTGGAATCGTTCCCTTACTTGCTTCTTGCTTTCCTGCTTCTCCCACTCTCTTCCTGGGTCTCTTCTAAGTCAATTAAGTTGCTCTAAATCACAAGCAGATCTGCTTTGAGGATCCATTACAAGCCCCTGGTGAAATGGGGGTGGGGAATGACGGCTGTGGTGAGAACTAGAGGCCATGAGGGGCTTGGGGGTTGGGTAGCTTGTTGTTGGGTTATTGGTGGGGAAAAGGGGTCTGGATGAAAAGATTTGGGGAATCAGGAAGAGAATTCAGGTCTACCATTAACGTCCACAAAGAAGATCAGGAATGGAGGGGCTGAAGGCCTGAGTCTTAGAGGAGCAGGGGTGGCCTTGCTCTTGTGGAGATTCATATAATTTACCCAAAAGTCACATGTGGAGTATAAGGAGTCCTAGGAAAATGTGCAAGCAGATGCACCAAGAGGCTGAAGAAATAGTCAAAATTCTGAGCAGAGGCTTGGAGTGGGGGATGGGTTTTCTTCAGCAGGGACTGAGATGGGACAACGGGAAGGTGGGTCAGAGAAGAGGAGAAAGCTGAGAGTAAGAGAGATTGAAACTCTAGGGTCAGCTAGATGTGGCGGAGCACACTTTAATCCCAGTACTCAGGAGGCAGAGGTGGTCAGGTCTCTGTGAGTTTGAGCACAGTCTGCTCAACAAAGTGAACTCCAGGACAGGCAGGGCTGTGTAAAGAGACAAAACAGAACAACAACAATGACCCCTACCCCTAAAACTCTAGAGTCATGGACACCTGCTCTTTTGGTGTATTGCTCTTTGCACTTTGAAGGACGGTTCTTGCAACCTCCTAATGAGTGGTGGCCTGGACATGGGGTACAAGGGAGCATTCCTGGTGCAGAGTAGACAGCCACTGAGTGAATGATAAACAGCAAATACACTGAGTGTCCAGACCATGATAAATACCAGTGCGTTTCTCTTATTTGTTGTCAGTTCTCTAGCTACCCGTATCAGTGTGATTGATCGAGATGTGAAGAACAGATTTCCTAGACAAGAGAATGAGTTATAGACTGAAGTTGTAGGGTTTTTTCCTCCTAATAATAGGTTGAAAAACATTTTAGCGGGTGGGGGGTTTAGCTTGTTTCCAACTATGGATCTGTAAGGAAAGTCGGTGATAGCAGTCAGCTATTTAAGGTCTACTTGAGTATGAAGAAGATTTTACAGAGTGAGAGAGCAGCGTGCAGGGGAAAGAAGGCTGGAGGAACGAGGGGAGCCCTGTGTACATGGGCACTAGAAGCCTTGGAAAGTGCTGTGGGGTTTTGAGCAACAGCAAGGTAGGGTTCCTAGCAGGATTTCCTGGCTGTCGCTTGGAGACTAGATGCAGGGGGGGCAGTAAAGAGAGGTAACAGTTTTTGACAAGACTCCTGGGAGACGGAAACCTCTAACTTAAAGGAAAGGCCCTGCCAATGGTATTCAAAATAGAATTTCAAGCACTCCATCCCAGGGGAAAGAAGATATTTTAGGCGATGCAACTGTGTGTATTATTTTTAATCCTAGAAGATGGGGAATGATTTTTCCCTGTGAAAGTGTTCTCGTTAATTTAGATAATGGAGGGAAAAACATGGGGCATAAATCAAAACATATTACAGAAGTATTTTGGGTTAGACCACAAGAACCCCCAGTGGGGGCTGTTCATCTTTACAGTCTTGACCTTGGGGGTCAGGACAAAGGAGAGCATAATGGATAACTGGGTCCCCAACCCAGTAAATACAGGAGCTACTCTGGGTCCCAGGCTCTTTGTGTCTGAGCGGGTGGGAGAGGGTTTACTTTATTGGGGGGGGTAGTAACAAATTCATTCTATCCGCTTTCAAGGGTTCTAGCAAACCCATGAGTTCTAGAACAGGTCTTCTCTTGAAGAGGGGTTTCTGGTAATCAGGAAGGGGATATGGTGAAGACAGACATATGAATCTCTATGACAGGAAAAATTCATCTGGCACATATCCTCACTTGTGGGCTAGGCCTAATGGACGATGCTGTATGTGCAACAGGTAGAAGAGCCATTATTGCTCTGTCCGAGAAGCTACATCTGAGTTGCCCCTCCCCACTGTCTCTCTGTTTTCTCTCAGCCTTTTTTGCGCATTATGCTCATTCATTGTGCCTTAAATGCTGCTCCCTTGAGCTCATCTTTTACTCTCTTCTCATTTTATGGCTCCCCCTGGACTATTTCCTTCAGTCCTGCAGCTTCTGTACTATGTAGACACTCATCACACTCATACCCAGGGGTCCAGATGGAGTTCCCTCTGAGTTCCAGTTCCTTGGGCTTGGTGTCTTTGGGACAGCTCCTCTGGGTGTGCTGTGGGACAGTAGACCCAAGTCTCCTGCATTTACTGCCTTGCAGAACACTGTGCTCTGTGACCGCCCCCTCCAACACTTCTGCTTTTCCACTGATCATAGGTTCCTGTGGGTTTTACTTACTTAACATCCCTTGTTTCTCTCCTCTCCCTTTGTCTTTTTTTGTGATTGCCCAAGTTAAGGGCATAATGTAACCCAGCAAACTTACCTTTTTTTGGTGCATGTGTGGTGTCTGCAGACATGTGAACAGGTGTACATGCTTGGCACAGAGATCATAGGATGGCATTAAGCATCCCCCTCTACCACTCTATGCCTTGTTATTTTGAGAAAGGGTCTCCTGCTGAATCAGGAGCTTGTGGTTTTGTCCATGCTGGCATCTAGCAAGCCTCAGAATCCTCCTATCTTCATTGCCTTCAGTTCTTCTGTTACAGACACACAAGGGACCAAACACAGCTTTTATATGTGTGCTGGGACCTGAACTCTGGTCCTCATGTTTATGCAGCAAGTGCTTTTAATAGCCGAGACATCTCTCCAGCCCCTATCCCACCAACATCTACCATACTCTCACCTTCACAGGCTCTTTCCAACTGTTGCTAGACACAGCTCACTCGCCCCACATAGGATTCTGTGGCTCTTCTTGTGTTGGTCTTGATGGCTCTCCATGCTCACTAAGAAGACTTAAACTCACCAAGCCTCCCTGCTTTAAATCCTGCCTCCTGGCCCACAGACCTGGTTATGTTTTAAGCATCCCGGACTGGCTCACAGTCCAGTGTGTTTGTACCTGTGGCTTGTTTCCCTTCCTTTCTCCCTCGCCTTGTTCTATGACAGACTCCTGATCCTCTTTCTATATCGATGGACACCCTCTCTCTGAAGCCTTTCCTGGCCCCGGTACCCTCACACCTCCACCCAGCACAGCCATTGCACACCTGTTGTATTGTTTGCACTGATCCCACAGTCTTTTCCACTCTGGATGATGTAGAAAGCTCATGTCCATTGAGTAGCAACATGCCTTGCCTCAATGTGTGGACCCTTCTGAAGAGCATTCTGCTCCCTTGCCTTCCCATGTTGAGGGAAGGGGTGTGTTTGGAGTAGAGTCAGGAGAAGAACAAAATGGGGGAATTAATCTCTCTTTTTCCAGAGTATTTGCTTTCTGTCTCCCCTAATGCTTCTTATGAACTATGGAGCTATACTAGATTGTAAACTCATAGCAGGGAGTAGACTGGGTGACCATTTCTTGAGCCCTAAGAGCCTTATTCTCCGGGCTCCTTCTCACCCTGTTATTGCTGTTGCTTTGTGCTATGGCCTTGCTTTAATAGATGCAGAAGATCTTGGGAAGATCAGGAGAAACCATGTGCTTACTAGTCCCCCAAATGGAGTTGCTGGTCCGTTAAGCCTCAAATGAGCCCATATCCTTTATACTCATCCCATGTGGGGTGTGCAGTAATGGAGCGTGGCAAGAAAAGCCTCACAGTCTTGGGTATCTTCAAATTCAAGCTTCTTAGTCAGAAGGGAAGCAGACCAGAGGGGAATTTTTCCCGTTTAGGATGAGAGATGAATCCCTAAGAGTGATTGGTGATACTATATAGATTTATTTTGATCTAAAAAGTCATTCTATATAGATGAATAAAACAGCGTTCTAGCGCTCCACTGAGAGAACAGAGTGTTTGGAATGCAGTGCGGTGTCTTCTTACTCCTTTCTAGAAACCAGGCACCCTATAGTCCTCAGATCATTTTGTCTTCTGAGAGCTTTAACACTCGAGTCTGGATGTCTGCCTCTGAAAACATACAATAGCCAGAACTGCTTCTACATGCTGATTTACCAACATGAACTTCTCTTTGGAGCAGATACATGAACTCAGTATTATAAGTGCTGGTATGGATGAATGGACAAGTTCAGGAGTGAAACACTCTAGTCATGATCTCCCAACTTACAAGCACTCACAAGTTCCACCTTGAGGCAGAGAGGTGGGTGTGTGACCTTCCTGGGGGGTGGCTGATCAAGGAGGACTTCCCAGTGGTGGTGACACATGTGAGCTGCTAGAAGTTTATCAAAAACGGAGTAAGAAGAAGGGAATGGGGGAACAAGGCCCTGTTTCTCCAGGACACTGGTATCACTAGGTGGCTTAGTGGGGGCAGGCTTGGGTTTGTTTGGAGCAAAGGTTGTTCACAGGGGTGTGGAAGTGGGCGGGACAGGGAGACAGGTGAGTGCCAAGTCCTGGATGGGAGTCTTGGAGCAAGTCATGGAGAGCCTGCTTTTTACCCCGGCCCTGTGCTACCTGCAGCAGATCTGCTTCCCTGGAGAGCTCCAGGGAGCTGTGATGTTCAGGATGGAACTAAAGGAGAGGGGACTAGAATCTGTGGCAGTGATTCAGGTGAGAGGAAAATGGGCATCTCGCTGAGGCGACAGGAGAGGGCAGGGATGAGGCAGGGGGCCAGCCTGCTCTTAGCCACCTCTTTCTCTTTCAGTTGGCTTTTTAGGGTCTTAGATCTTGGTCTGTTCTATCTTGAGTTTATTTTTCAAAGGTTTTTATTATTACATAGTAATTATACAAAATAATGCGTTTCACTTTGCCATTTCCATGCATATATATTTTGACCGTGTCAATTATCCTCCCCTTCTACATTCTTTTCTTTTTTTTTCTTTTCTGTGACTCAATAAATTTCATCATGACATGAGCAGAAGGGGTTATTTCAGGAACTTGGAGAACTTACCAGTGGCTGCAACACTAAGTAGGATATCCCCCCTCCCCCAGCAACTATTAACTGCTTATAGATCCTCAGGATGGGTGGGAATGCTGGAGTTTTAAATCTTTTAAAATTCTGTTATGTTGAGTTACCTATGGCTATTTTCATACCTGCTTATAATATACTTTGGGTCCTTCCATTGAATTCCACTGCTCTCCCCTCCCCCACCCTCTAGTCCCCGCTGTTCTACTAGACAGTTTCACGTCTACCTGCCTGCTATCTGTAGGTACACGATTTTATATACACCTCTGTAAAATCTTAGGGTCCACAAATGAGAAAAAAACATGTAATATTTGTCTTTCTGAGGTTGACTTAATGAGCTTAATGTAATTATCTCCAGTTGCATCCATTTTTCTGCAGTGGTGTAATTTCATTCTTTATGGCTGGAAACGACTCCATGTGTACATAGCCCATGTTTTCCTTAACTAGTCCTCTGTTGACAGACTGCTAGGTTAGTGGTTGTGAGTGGATCTGTAATAAGCTACTGAAGCTTTGGGAAGAACGGGGTAGAGAGAGCAGCGCTTAACTCCAAGGCATAGCATAGCCCCCCGTTCCAGTGTCCCTTTGTGGGCTTGCTCATTGTGCATATAGACTGGACTGTATTGCCTTTCTCAAAGGGACTAGCTCCACTACCTTTACAGTAAGGAACCTTCACATAAAGGAGACACATGGAAACACGACAAGCCATGTTCAGCTGCTGGGGTATCGGGCAGGCTCCTAGGATGGCACACTCCCTTCTAATGGCTGGCTTCTGGCTGCTGGCTGCCTTAATAGTTAAGGACAGGTATGGTTGGGGTGCTGAGGGTGGATTTGGTGTCTTTCACCAATCCTGCCCTCGTCTAAACACCCCAATTCTGGGTGAGCTTTAAGCTGGGGTTTGCAGGATACTTGGGGGGGCTGATGTGCAAGTGTCTTGAGAAGGATTTCAGGCCTTGGGGGTGGAAGGAAGGTGAGGGAGGGAGG
>LOJH01061803.1:0-10942 GCA_001685095.1 Ellobius talpinus
ATCTTATACAATAAAGGAACATCTGGAGGCATTACCATCCCTGACTTCAAACGCCATTTTGATATATTAACTTGAGTGGAGGTCTTCTGAAATATTGGAAGCAAGTCTGTGAAAAAGGTTACTTGAGGGTATTTGTTCATTTGGATAATACCTGAGCACATTTCCTAGATAGGACAGAAGACAGAACCTGGTTACAGTCAAATTAACAAGGTTTACCAGTATTATTTAGAAATGTAATGGCCCTAATCTAAGTTTCTGGTAAGTGAACTTTGGGATAGATGTTTCAAAAGGCCCCTGGGTCCTTCCATTTACCTTATGATTTCAGTTTAGACGTTAGCACCTGGTCTTGTCTGCAGTGCTCCTAGAAATGTCATCCCAGAATAAGTGTCAGCCATAGTAGCAAATTCAACTGTGCTTTACTTACAAAACAAGCAACAATAAGAATTTAAGAAAATGTGGACAGATGGTGAAGCCCTTAGTGAAAGTGCTTTGTTTGTCATGGGCAAGATGATGTCCAAGAATTCAATATCTCAGACCTAAATTAGGAATTTGTAAAACATACTGAAGTTTGTGCTATGTGGAGCTGCAAAGCATTTAAGTGGTAGAAGTCTGAGTGTTATCATGTAGGGGATGTTTTCCTGCATGTCCTCTGAAGAGATACCCCATGCCAAACTGGATGACTGAATGATCCCCTCATTCCCCCTTCATAAACACCACTAAAATCTTTCTCCGAAACTAAAATTGAAAAGGTAGTACCACAGAGGAAAGAAGAAAATAAACAGTAGGAAGAAACAGAAACAACTCTAAGATGTAGAAAAGACAGCTCCATTAATGGAGTAACATACTTTCAAATCACCTAAGTGTAGCTCATCTATGGTTCAGTATGTTTTTTTTGTAAAACACTGCCAAGTGACCAGAAGAGTGTATTAATTAATAAGGCAAATTCCAAAACCATACAATTCTCCAAAGCAGCTATGACACTATGCAACAGAAAAAGTTTTCAATATAGTCAATGAAATATTATAAAAAATGAAATAATTATAAAAAAAACCTGAGACAAAGTACACAAATCTAACAGCAAAGCTGTTAAGTAGACAGGTCATTCTATTTAGAGTGACACTGGAAATATGCTATGTTCCATTTATGTTTTGTGAAAGTCCTCATAGTAGCAGAGTGTGTGATGATGCTAATTGAGAGAAAGCACAGGATGGCTAGTTTTCAGACCCAGATAGTACCAACTATGTCTGTACTTATTTCTGTTGACAGTGATTCATAATATTAAATATTTTATGTGTGTGCTTATATGTCTGTGAGTACCCACATAGGCCAGAAAAGCATCTCAGAGCTACTGGAGCTAGAATCATGGGCTACAGTAATCTGACTAGTCTGGATGCTGTGAATCAAGTCATGGCTATTTGCATGAACAATGAGCACTCTGGACCACAGAAGGTATGTTTCTGGGTTGTTTTCTTGTTTTATTTTCACTTCACTCAGAACTCCATGTATAGGTCAGGATTCTGGAAATCTATCAAGAATCTATGTCAGTTTCTTCTGTCAAGACTTTAAAGGGACTTTCGTGCAGATTAAATAAACAAAAAGCACATGCAGATGATTTTGTGTTTTGACATTCCTATCCCCAAACAATTCCTGAGTTCTCAGATATAGGCACTCTTGTGCTCACAGCATTTCCTTCATAAAGGAAAGTCAGGGTAGACACCTGTAGGCAGGAAATAAAACATTCTCCTCCTAGGCTCAGACCACAGAAATTCTAAATGAATATATGAATATGGTGGAGAGGCACCACAGTCATAGATATTAAAGTAGGAGTCTTGACTGTGTGGGCATTGCACTTCATTGGAATTCACAGGGCATTGACAGCTATTTGTTGGTAACGAGACTATTTCCTAGGGGATAGCTTGTTTGCTGTGCTACTTCCTGATTTGAAATTAGGTTTTAGCATGAGAGGACCACAGAGAATGTAATTATAACTGCTTTCCCCTTGATAAAATCCTTTGTGTTACTGTGCAGGTTGGAAGACTGTGCAGGAAACTGCAACAAAAAAACAGAATTGATCCATGGAAACAGAATGATAATGAGGAGATACTGGTCAGTAAGAAGAGATGCTTTGTGAGAAACTGATAAAGAAATCGGCTGGGTAAATTCCTTTCAGTGAAAGTACCTAATACGCAGACAGCACAGAATGACAATTATTTTTCAATAATCCAATTCCTTACTGCACCTCAGAGAAAGGAATGGACACACGGACGAGAGAAAAACTCCGAGCAAGCGTATTTACGAGACTGCAGTGAAAATGTAAACCTTACTGTAGAAACTAGACTGAAAAAAAAACATTGCCAGTGTTATATGTCTTCACCCACGAAGGACTTGAGGTGACTGGTTAGATAATGTCAAAATGTTAAAGGACAAGGCGCTCAAAGAGTCTCTGCGACCCTGTGAGAAGGGTCCCTGCCTAAGCAGTCCTTCAAGGAACAGCACATCCCCGCTCTCCGTCAGAAACGGATTCCAAACTGTATCGCCCTCCTTGCAGATGATACTGGACTGAGGCATGGATAACAGATTTTAAAGCAGAAGCGAATGGTTTCAGATGCACGCTCACATTTCTTACACGGGAAGCCGGAGCCTGTGACTCAGAGCCGGGTGCAGGGAATTCCAGCAAATCTCTGCCTGGGCTGCCTTTTGATTGGCTTGGTCGCCTGAAGCCACAATCTTCCTTTGTTTTCAAAGCTTACAGTCAGGCTTTGGCTAGATCAGGTACCAGCTGGTACCTGGATCCTAGCCAGGAGCCTGACTGATAAAAACCCTGACTGCAGAGATTTTTATTACCTCTGGTTGCCTCTAATTGGAGGAGTTGGTACATTTAAATACAGAATAGATCAAGAACCAATCAGAAGAGAGATCTCAAACCAAGGCAAGGAAAGCAAAGCCTGCAGTAACCTTGGTGATTTCCAAGCAAGCTGATGATTCATTTCTCTCTCCCTCCTCCCTTTTTGTTAAAGCTGGAACAAGGAAAATGAACGGGAAACGCAGAACAAAGCATAATTTTCACCGATCTCTGCTTCCAATTAACAATAGACAAAAGGGTAGTGGTATTAAGGTGCTGAACATAAATGTAGCTGCTTGAGGCTACATACTGCCTATATACAAGAAAGCCTCCATTTCTGTCTTTACCTTTCTGCAACCACATACAGCTGGCTGCTGAATCTTTCTAGTCTGTCTCTGTCAGTTTTCTCAATCACTATAATTATATTTTTGAATTTTAACACTATATAATAGTGATTATGGCTATTAATGTGTCCTACAAAAAGCTGCTTGGGTTGTAAAAAGAAATGTCGCTTTCAAGTCCTTCTCAAAATTTCCCAAATTAGTACAATGTATCACAATGTCATAATGATGAAGAAATAATTTAAAAGATATTTACTTTAGAAAAGAAAAGCTTAAAATATAATCTAAATTCTCAACAAGTCTCTCTGTGTGTAAATATCTATGGTTACACACATGTGTGCATGAAAGTGGCAATCATTTTTGTTTCTCAGGCACAATTGATTGTCATAAAAATCATTCAATATTAATAGATGAAATTGTGTATTTGTAAAATTCCAGCCCATTCCCTACACTGAAATTCTGCTCCAATCACCACAATCCATGTGAAATTCATATATGTTCCCTCTCTTTAATAACAACTAGGTTATTTATGGCACCTGTATATTATGCACAGATATATTTATTGGAAAATGGAAAACTTCTCAGGGTTACCATCTCTGAGAAAATCTGACTTTTCTTCTCTCAGCTCATTAAATTGGCATTTCATTTAATTTAACTTAGCCACTCTGATAAGGCTTAGAATTCACGAATCCCGCTTTGGTCATACTGGAGTTTTGGCTGGATAGATATTATTTAAGAAATGTATATGCAGTTACAAATATCAGGAATTCATGAATGCTACTGTGCTTAAATATCCATCAACTACTGGTTTGCTACAGATGTATATTACCTCTGGCTAACTTGAGATAGTGTTCCTTCAAGCAATGGAATTTGAGAAGCAGTCTAACCTGGCTGGCAAGTAAATTTTGGAAATGTTTCTGTCTCCCTCCTATCCTAGGATTTTATGCCAATACCAGTGTGTCTGCTTTCTAAAATATGTATTCTAGAAATAAATCACAGTTGCTATTATTTCCAAGCATGGATGTTGTTTACTGAGCCACCTACTTGGCTCTACATATTATACATTTAAAAGAAAAAAAATAGCACAATGAATGTAACTCAAAGACCATACTGATGCTCACTCTGTGGAACCATCTATTTTCTTCCCCCCAATTTCTGATGATGTCTTTTGTATTCCACCAGTGACAACTTATTCTTTGAATGCTGAACTGAAATTTTAGGACATGTGCAAGCGTCTGTCTATTTCCTCTGTAATTTCCACACGTATAATGAAACAAAAGCAGTTTCATGACAGACTTCACTCAAAGCCCTCACCTTTGTTACATCTACTTTCCAATATGGTACATTTAAGAATTCCTTATAATATTAAGATCTTAGAGAAACTCCCTATGTCATTCAGAATGTTATTTTTTCTATGTTGTGTTAATATAAACACTGCAGCTAACCCTATTATGAAAAGTCAAGGTAACTTCATGATTTCACCAACTTTTTCAAATGTCATCATTTCCCAAATACTAGTTATTATTATGCTATTAGTGGCCCAGTGTCACAAGTCCGTGCTGATATTATTGATGATATCTCTGGTAAGTATTTCAGCCTTATATAATGATTAAGGAGAACAGTTATAACTGATATTGTACATCTTGACAACAACCAGAGACTGGTGAGATTATGGATCCCGGAGGAGAACATCACTGTGCCAATTTCCACAAACAGTATAAATTATAAGTTTTCTAATTATCTATCATTATACTCCAAAACATGTTTAGATGTCACCCTCAGCAATAATTGTTATTTATCAGCAAATAGAGACCATAATAGAAATATGCAATTGCACAAAATGAAAAATAACTGATAGTGATGAATCCAACACCAATTAGTAAATCTAAAAACTCTCTATTGAGCCAAAACTCAGAAAACATTGCAGAAAAATAGCAGAAATATTATAAGATCCAGAGGAACAGGATGTCTGCTGTGAGGAAAATGTCTTATGTACATATAAATATATATAGGAAATATGGACCCATAAAATCTCGACAACATACATACCAAAAAAAGATTAGCATGATGACACTATGAGATAACATCTTAATTCTCTTGGGAAAATTTCACAGGACTCATCATTGTTTGGAAATCTTCAGAAAATTATTAGTTGATAACAGAGGGAGAATCAGTATTCTCCTGGGACAAGCACTCTGATAGGCTATTTGATACTGAGGTTAGCCTAAACTTACGTACATATGATCAACACCTAATATACACAAAACTGAGTAGTTATGTATATATAGGTGTAAGTAGGCAAGAATGATAATCACGAAGGAGAGCCAAAAAATTTGACAATAAATAAAAAAGGCATGGGATGAGACTAGAGTTAGAAAGAGGAATCATGAAAATAAAGTCAAAATAATATTGATGTACCAATTTCTCAAATAAATCATAGAACTTTATATATGTGAAAGGAACTGAAATGGAATAATCATGTATTTAGAGAGACATTGTCTCTGCTAAAAGTCTTAGGTCATGAAATAAAATCTATAGACAAAAAGTTTCTGTCCTGCCTGGTCCCACAGTCATTAAGTTCCAACCAAACACACAGAAGCTTATATTGATTATAAACTGGTTGGCCTATTAGCCAGGCTTAATATTAACTAGCTCTTAGAACTTAAATTAACCCAAAATTCTTAACTCTGTTTAGCCTTGTGACTTGGTACCTTTTCTCAGTGCAGCATTCCCATTTTGTATCTGAGTGGGAAATGTAGACTGAGCCTTTCCTCTTCTCAGATTTCTCCTAGTCTAGCCAACCCAGCTATGTGGCAACTGGCCAATAAGTAAGTTATTAAGCCAATATGAGTGACAAATCTTTACAGGGTACAAGCAAAGAATCCCTTACATCAGGTATGATTAATTCTTTTTCAGTCCTTGGCAAAGAGGTCCAATATTACTCCAAACAAACATGACAGATCATTTCCAAGCTCATGCTTTAATCTTCACAACCAGATAGTAAGGCCCTTTTGTTCAGGGCACTTACTTATATCATCCAAAATGGACAAACTGAACTTTGCCACTAAGAAGCTGCACCTGTACTGAAATATTGTTCATGATTCTGGAAAGTTCACTGCATGTTACTGGAGATGAAAGAACTTTTAAATATCACCAGCTACAAACACTGCAAACCTAAAATAGTGATCTGCCTGCTTGATATATTGGTACAATAGTGACAAAAATATAGAAGTAATTAAACACATTTTATTGGTTTTAAGAGCTGTAATCCATACCTACCTGTCACTCCTAGAGTGGCAAAGAACCTGAGACTACAAAGATCATGGCTATAGGCAAAATCATACTACAATTATTTTACTATGAGAGCATTAACATTAACTGACTCGTGACAAGATACTGCTGTACTCATGAATCAGGGATGAGTTCCACCCTCATCAGAGATGCTTCTTCTTGTACTACACAGGAAATAACACAAAGAACTTAACTTGACCTATGTGTAGATGGTGAGATATTTTGAACACTAGTTTCTAAATGGGATGTCTTCACCAAACCTCTCCCAGAAGTCTCACGTATCTGTGTGGATGAGGATAAAGAAACATTCTAGGAGCCAGAAGTGGTAGGAGAGTCCCAGGAAATAATGTTTTCTAGACATAGCAGGGCTGACAGTCATAGAAACACACGGAAATCGTAGCATCAGGCACAAAAGTGATCAGATTCAAAGCAGATGAAACTCAAGGGAAAAGAGAAAGTAGATGCAAATTCTAGTGTTACTCAAATGGAAATTTTACTAATTGTTTGTGGAGAGAAAAATTTATTTTAATAAAGGCAAAAATCAGGATATTTTTCCCCAATGGAATAGCACTGGTTATATCAGCTGCACTCCAGGTCATGGCATTGTCGGCCAAAACAATGTATAACTTTCTGAGGGTTTTTTCATTTTCTTTTGATGATTTTATCTATCTTATTCTTTTCATTGGTTTTATTTCCATTTTTTATTACCAGGAATAGGTAGAGAGAGAAGGACAGAGATAAGGAAAGAGACAGAGAGTAAGAGAGAACAAGTGTTCACTTTTAAATTAAGAGTATATGGAGATAGGTTGGTAGCAGTGAGGAGGATCTTGGAGATGCCATGGTAAAAGGAAGAATGTAATGAAATAAAAATGAGTTAATAAAATTTTAAATAAAAACAAAAAATAAAAATATATACAAGATAATAGAAACCAAACAATCCAATGTATAGAATATTTATGTGGACAAGAACCAGGGAAATGTGACCTAAATATGGAGGCTGGCTACAGACACTCTTCAGGGTTCCCACTGTACTTTTAATGTTGGTATCATTCCCAACACACAGAAAAGGCCCTCAAGAATCATGATATTCTAAAGCCACATCCAAGTTATCTCAGTGATTGTCATCAGGTATATTACTTGAGTAGATGTTATTGTAAGATCATGGACCAAAATCCCAAAGAAAGGTGACTTGGAGCATTATGTTCTTCTGGAATATTGCTGAACTCATTCCTTGGGAAGGACAGAAGAGCAGGTCTTGAGGAAAGCCATATTAACAAGGGTTTTCACTATTCGGGATGAAATTATGCTAAATCTAGTATTTTCTTTAATGATTTTTGATTGAAGTAGATATTTCAAACACACTTGGTGTCATCACATTTTACTATTGTTTCTGTTTAGAGAATTGCCCCTGGACCTCATCTCCTAATAATAGGAATCCCCCAAGTTGCCCAGCTCTGTTCTCTTTGCCTAGCTACATCTCTGCCAATCTCTTTCACTATGCCATTGTTGGAACAGGTATATCTGTATTTACTTGTAGAACACAGAAATGTGGGCGCAGGATTATGGTGAGGATGTAGGAAATATTGTTTTCTGACTGTGGCATGGCTACTGAGAACAATGCCCAGTAAAATCTGATACTTGTTCTAGATTTGCACCTATTCATGTGCATTAAAGGTTTCAGCAAAGAAGGGACAGGTATACATAACATGTATCCTGTTATCATACTGAAAAAATGTGTACAGTGCATAACTTCAGGACAGTGAGAGAGAGTATATTTTGGAGAGTCTAAGCCACTGATGGTGTAGTGCCAATGGACTAGGGAATGACCCCATATCCATACTTATATAAGCAGTGATAATTAGACTTCATTTAAATCAAACAACTGGATTTCAAGAAAAATAATCCAATAAAAATGGATTATAAGGAGGAATTCAGGTCCCCAAAGATGGATTCACAAGTGTTAGAGAGCCACCTGGTGTGAATCTGGGAATGAAACTCAGATATTACAGAAGAGCAGTCAGTACCCTTAAGAGTTACACAATCTTTCTAGCCCCACAGACAGAGCATTTATATTACCACACAGACAATATTAGGGCAACTAATAGTCACTATTTCATACTTGCTCTACCAGGATTTCTAGTTTAAAATTAAAAGTCAGGGTATTTTTTTCTTAATATATTATGCTGGAGGTCAAAAAAGAGATGACAAAGCATGATACATAAAAGAGGAAGACTGAATGAAAGCCACACAGCAGACTGTGTGTACAGGTGTAGTATCCCTGGATATCTTAATTTTTATTCATAACATCTTGATTTTAATCAAAGAATCTCTGTTTGCATATTTCAAAAATATTTTAGTCAACTTATTGTGCTCTCTATACAAACACAATGCCACAACACACCTGTGAACAAATGTCCAAAACAAAATTTGAGGCAGTAGAACCCAAGGATACATGAGAGAAAAAGAGTTGCTACCACAGTCACAAGAAAAATGAACACTTTCATTACATCAGTGCTCAGAGACAGAGGAATGACCAAAATCAAAGGTATGGAAAATTCAACAGAAAGCAAAACTAGCATATCCATACTTGTTTCTACCTAGTACTTATCAAGACACCATCTGGGTAGAGGTTGAAGGCCAGACTCCATGCTACTTACCTGTGGTATATTCACATGAACACAAGCATACAAAGAAATGAAAACAAATCTTAAAAAATGCAGCCTATAAATGTCATGACTGGGTACAAATAAATAACACTCTATATAATTGGAGAAAATAATTAGAATTTTAAATTCTTTAAGCACGATTTTATACTCTCCTTTCAGATGTATGTTTCTTAATTCAAATATGCTATCATATAAAATAATGCAGTAATGACTTGTATTGTTAATCAAAACTATCATTGATAAATGAGTGTTTTATATGTGTTTAGTGTTTGGGGGACTTCATAGTCTTTGATCATTTCAGTGGAAATATTAAACAGGCCCAGCAGACACCTAGAGAAGAGTAAAGCAGTTGTGACAAATGAGTTTGGTGTCTCAAGAAAATGGCCACATGATACAAAATTTTCTGCAAGGCAAATTTTATTCTCCTCTTGAGGGGTATGTGTCCACACTTAAGAAAAAGAAAGCACAACGAGGAGTGTTCTAGTACAAAGCAGCCCTGGGCCTCAATCTGGTTAGAGTTTGGCTTCCAATCCTTATGCAACTGGCTAATAAAGAGCTGCATATATCCTAGGAAGAAGTAAAACCCGAATATATACTTTGATTTCATTAAGTACTGACCCTATAGGAATCTGAATTTCTGTCTAGTGGGTTCTTTACAATTTGTTTTAATGGGATTTTGTCTCATTTAACCATTTGAGAGAAAAGACTAAATGTTATTTTTATATTTCTCACAGCTTTCTCCAACTATCTAAGTCCTCATGGGTAGGAGCAAGGGAACTATGGATTGTGGAAAGGCTTTATAAGATATTAAAGAAATCATTTCCAAGATCAGCCAGTTGCTAGAGCACACTTTCTCCAGACGTTTTCCAGTATCTTTTTGTTGCAGGTACCTCTTGCCAGAAGTATATTTCCCATCACCTGTTTTTTCACAATGACCTTTCTTCCAGATCACATAAAAGAAACAAACCCAGAGACCAATAAAAATGGGGTACAGATATAAACCAAGTATTTTCAATGCAGAAACATCAAAAGGCTGAGAGGGACTTAAAGAAATATTCTATACCTGTAGCCATCAGATAAATGCAAATCAAAACTATCTTGAGATTTCATTGTACACCTGTCGGAATAGCTATGAACAACAAACAAGTGACAATTCATGTAAACTAGGGTCTAGAGTAAGAGAAACTCTCATACATTGCCTGTGGAAGGACAAATTAGTACAGTCACTATGGACATCAGTGTGGTGGTTCCTCAGGGAGATGGTAATCAATCTACCTCAAGCTCCATCTATACCACCTATTGATTTACCCAAAAGATACTATATTTCACCAAGGAGACACTTGCTCAAACATGTTCACTTCTTCTCTATTCATGAGAACCATAAATTGGAAACAGCCTAGATGTTCCTCAACAGAAGAATGAAGAAAGAAAACGTAATATGCTTGCACAATGTAGTAATTCTGATACTAAAACTGACATCATGGAATTTGGAAGTAAATGTCCAGAAGAAAAAAAATATACTGAGTGAGGTATCTCAGACTAACAAGAAAAAAAGATGGTATGTGTTGGTTTTATTAATGGTTAGTAGACTAAATCACTGATAACAGAATACAATTCATAGAACTCGAGAGGATCATTTCCTTGTTTAATCTTCATTGGAGAAGATTTCCCCTGAAGCAGATGGGAACAAATATAGAGACAAACACCCAGATATTACACACACACACACACACATACACACACAGAGAGAGAGAGAGACAGAGACAGAGAGAGACAGAGAGACAGAGAGAGAGACAGAGAGA
>LOJH01061804.1:0-10942 GCA_001685095.1 Ellobius talpinus
AATAC
The DNA here is from genome assembly GCA_001685095.1 of Ellobius talpinus. NCBI lineage: Eukaryota > Metazoa > Chordata > Mammalia > Rodentia > Cricetidae > Ellobius > Ellobius talpinus. The sequence goes on from LOJH01061804.1 coordinate 6, forward strand.
AATTTGTGTGTTGTTATTTTGGGGTATAAGCTAGCCATGTGGGAGCTAGACCTGATGAAAAGCAGGCCTGCTCCCCTTACACTACACACACCTTTACATATGCTTGTCTTCCCTGTATATTCTAAACTCTTGATACTGCTAGGACCTCTTCCAAAGAGTGCCCAGTCAGGAAAATTTGACATGACTTCCATAAACATATCTGTTTCAAAAATGGCAGAAAACATGTCAGAGATGATAGAGGAATTGATCTTAGGACCCGCGTTCAGATTTCTTTATCCTTGTAGTGGTTAAAGAACCATCTTCTGCATTGTATTACATTTCAGGAGGCCTTAATCAGACATTACAGATTATTACTATTTAAATCCTATTGATATATATGTTCTGTGTTAAGCCTTGGAGCAATTCAGCATATATATGGTCAACTTTTTCTCCACTCTGATAGATATCAGTGTTCAAAGATTGTTATTGGCATCTTAGTAGACAGTGGAAAAATGCAATCCTATAATGGCTGCTTCTACAAAATTAAATGTAATTGAACCTTAACTATTAAGTTTCAGAGTTTCCTTGAAATTCTTGTTTAATAATATGTGAAAATCTTCCTATAAGTGACTTCTAGTTAGTCTCTATAATTTTAGAATGATTTCATCATTTCATCTATAATTGCCAAATTCTTATGCAACAATAAAATTAAGCAATTAGCCAAAAAACAGAGACTATCGGACAAATCACTAATAAATTCAAATACTTCATGATTAAGTGCTTCCTACATGCTGATAAGGAATATATGGAATTGCCATACTTACTACATATGGATAATTTATGTTAATCCATTAAACTAATACACTTATGTATTGCTCTGTGTTCTCCTATAAAGCCAAGTTTGAGAGTTGGGAATGATTAGTATATACCACCTACCTCCAAAGCATCATGGTCTAAGAATGGAGAATTGCAATACAATAGTTTGTGTGCATGTGTCCGTAAACATATTTAATCTCTCTCTCACACACACATGCACACTGTGAAATGCTCGAGAGTGTACGCAAACTGATCAAAGGGTGTTTTCTAGCTGAAACTCTAGAAAATATTTTGAGGAGGAAAGATTTGAGATGCATTAGAGCATCAAATGCAGACTGATTCTCAGTACTGGATTTGTCTTTTGCGTACCATTACCTGTCTAATTTGATAAACTATTCTTCATTGAGAACTTAAGCAAGTGTTCTCAAGGAGAGATGAAATCTGAACACAGGTTTCCTCAATATGCCCTATAGATATAGTCTTTCCATACTCTGAACTGAAAGTTAAAGAAAGGAATAATTGGAAATCATCGCTAAGAAAAAGGAATAAGAATTATAGAAAAACACAGAGAATGATAAACAGATGCTTTAAAATTTTATAGTTTATATATATATATGCACATATATACACATACACGCATATATATGCATATATACACATATACATATATACACATATATATTTATGTATCATGGAAACCATTTGAAGAAATCAAGGCAATGGAAAAGCAACAATTACACATAGTTTATTTTGAAGGCTAAAGATGCAAGAGTCTTACTAGGTTGAGAGCATTGTTGTACAACAATGAGTAATGATAAACAAATATCCACTGACAAACCCTTTGAATTATAAAAATGGATACAAAGAAATAGTGTGTAGATAAGCAATACAATGCAATGCTTTAACACATTTGTGCACTGTATAATATCTAAATCAGCCTATGTGCATTTATCTTCTCACATCTCTATTTTGTTCTAAAAATGTCACAGATATTCTTAGCATTAAATAATATTTTAGTATGTTTATTTTTATTCATATTTAAGGTGTTTGATGTTTATTGTATGACAAACAAAAAATTTTAATTGCTATCAAGAATTCATTTTTTAATTTAAGAGTTGGCACTTGGGAATCATTTATATAAATAGAACAATTTTCTTTCTTAAATGTAGTTTTGACTAATTGTTAGTATCAATTGTTAGCCAGTTTTTTCTGTTCTGAAATATTAAATTCCTATTATATGACTCCATAAGTAATTTTTGTAAATAATAAATCAATAAAACTTTTAAATACTAACTTTTAAATATTAAGTGAAATTAAATGATAAGAGATGACAGTTTAAAATCAGAAAAAATAGTAAAGTAAAAATATGTGTAAAATATGAGAATATCTTTTTTATATATGTGCAAAAACTTCTCAATCAAATATCCAAAAATAAGATTCAAGTACACAACCCATCAAAAGTAACATGCATCCTTATCATGTTGACTTAATCCAGAGACGCAGTGATAATTTAACATATGTAAATCAATGAATGTAATTATTACACAAATGGTCTCAAAATCAGAAATCAGAAGATCATCACAAAAGATGCAGAAAAGACTTAATAAAATAATTGCAGTAGTATCTAATCTCTAATAGAGATACAAGCTCTAATGTATCTCTATAATTTAGACTTAAACCTGGCATGTGCAATGTCAGAATGAGATAACAAATACTTTCCCATAAAATGGAGGAAGATACATATTTCTTCAAATGATAACACAAATATTCTAGTAAAAACTCACATAGCTAAAAGTCAGTATTCACTTCAGTGTTTCTTAATCCTCATAAGATGGAAAACCTTCAACAAATATACCTAATGAATTGTATCAAAAGATAAATACATATTTCTTAAGTATATATAATTAGAAAAATTTGTTTTTAGAAGTATCTTTATTGTTTTTGTATTAATGCAAATTCTTTTCCAATGTCTTTCCTTCAATATTAGATTACAGATAAAGTTGAGCTTAATTCATGTAAAATCTTTCAATTCTAGAGTTTGCACACCTAGCAATCTTGAGTTATGTCCTCACATATAAAAACTAAAATACTTTGTTCTTTTCAGAAGCAAAAATCTAGTTGCATTTTTTGATAAAATTTTGTTCTATGAACTATAATTCCTTAATTATTAAATTCTAAAACAGTATGAAAGCATCTAAAAGTACTTTCTGAAGATGAAGAGCTAGCCATTCAGAGCACATGCTATTACAGAGGACATGATTTGCGTTGTAAGATATTTGATTACACTATGTAAATATGTCACTGTGACTGGTTTAATAAAAAGCCAAATAGCCAATAGATATGCAGATTGTATAGGCAGGACTTCTGGACAGAGAGAGCTCTGGGAAAAAGAAAGAAAGAGTTGCCAGCCAGATACGGAGGAAGCAAGACATGTAAGAGGAAAAGTAAAAGCCATGACCCATGTGGCAGCAAGCAGATTAATAGAAATGGGTTATTTTACGTTATAAGAGCTAGTTAGAAACAAGCCTAAGCTAAGGCTGAACTTTCATAACCAATAACAAGTCTCTGTGTTTGGAGATTGCTGGCAGGATAGAGAAAGACTCATTGCAGTTTTGGCTCCCAGCACTCTTGTCATGGGATTCACAGCCACAGGCATGTTGGAATTAACATTTCCTTCCAACTAGCATGCACATTTGTGTGTTTGTGTTTGTATACATTCATGCACCTGGGCATACGGACCTGTGCACACACATACAAAGGACAGAGGTTGCTGTTGGTCAATTTCCTGTATTATACTCCATCTTATTTTTAGAGACAGGGTTGATCACGGAATCAGGAACCTGCCATTCCAGATACATTGGCCAATCAGTTGGCTTCTGGAACCATCATTTCTCCTCCCACAGCCATCTGTGGGCTTACAGATTCATAACTCCATTCCTAGCTTTTGGCTATGTACTCAGTATTTGCAGTCAGGTCCTTATGGCTAAACAGTAAGCAGTTTATTTCCTAAGCCATATTCCAAAGCTCCAGCCTTCCAATTGCTATTATTATGGAAAAGAAGGTTTTCTTTGGCTAAGAAATTTATAGTATTCTGCAAGTTGTCAAATTATCATGTGAATAGTTTCTATCCTCTGTTTCAGGCTTGAGTATCCCTAAAAATTCTCAACAAAATCAAAGAACTGTCCAGTCTTTCACATTATTGTGCACTGGTAATTATATAATTTATCTCATTTACTCATAAATATTGAGGAAATTTTACTTGTCATATTTAATATTGAAAAATTAGATAATCTTTTTTGAATATCTGATGTGAAACATTGTTGATTTATTAATAAAACAAATTTACATAAATGAATAAAAGAGGACAGATATTTTTATGATTATAGGTATTTGTAATATTATGAAATGGACAAATGAAGTAGTTCATCTAGCAACGGCACTGACTATCAGGGCTAAATATCTGAGTTTCATCCTTGCATCCCCTGTGGAGAAATGACACCCACATTGTCCTTTAATGTCTATATGTACAAATAGCAATTGCACACACACACACAATGTGAAAACACACATGCACATACACAAGAAAAGTAAGGTATTAATTTATGATATAGCCATGTAGTTAAGGATTCATCTGTAAAACACTAAGATAATCAAGGTTTGTCCATCTAACACCAACTCTTCATTTTTGTCATTTTGCCAAATGTGGCAATTAGACAATATTTATACTTTTTTGTCAAAATACTTGCTTTTTGAGAGGCTTCTTTTTTTACTTTTTTTCTTATCGTTTCTTCCTTCACTTCTTGGGCATTCTTTTTATTTATGGCTTTGTACTGAAGTGATTCTTCCTTGTTACTTCTTGTTCATCATACTTAAAATATATAAATATATCCTCATTTCAATCCAACATTTTGAAAAAGGTTTATTCACGTCTTGCAGTGGTACTATTCATTCTTCCTGATGCGAAGAAACCAGATGTGCCCCCGCATGACCTGCACCATAGTGGAAGCACATTCCTATTACACCAAATAGGTGTCATTTTCTCTTGTACAGATGGAAACTGTAGTTAAAATAGTCTTTCCTCCTCTACCATTAAGTGCAGTACTAGATGATCCTTTTTTTTAGAATTTTGAAATGTCTTGAACCAGATTCCTCTGAATAATACCTCACAAAACAAAAGGACAGGTAAATGTTTAAATTTCATGAAAAATCAATAGGGATATACTGGGATTGCATCTGATAATTTTAACAAAATAACTCAGGTGATGCTTAATTGAATATAAAAATGAGAACAAATATATTTATTCTAATATTAGTTGGAAATCATTGCTTTTCTAGTAAAGAGATTCCTCAAATTATGAATGAACTATGAGCCTTATTATTAGATAATATATTTATGTTAATGTTTCCTTTCTGAAATATTTCTTTAAGTGGTTGTGCTTCTAGCAACACTGATAGATCTTATGATAAATTAATTTCTTCAATTTTAATCAAAATTCTCATTTACTAGACCTGTTATGATAACAAAAAATTAAAATTTTGTTCTGATAAGAAACAAGATATAATTTGAAACTGCCTAATATAATGAGATAACTATGAATTCAATAATTCTAAAATTAAAATTAAATGACTCCTAATTAACAGATATTATCTATTTGCCTCGTGTTCTAGTTTACTATTGGCTGTTGTGAAAGACACCATGAATAAAAACAGCATAGAGAAGAAATAGCTTATTTCATATTACCAGTTATAGTCTAGCACTGAGGAAAGCCAAGGTATAAATTCAAGGCAGAAACTTAGAAGAAGAAACTGAAGCAGGGACCATGGAGGTTTGCTGCTTTTTGTTTTGTTCCCATTGCTTGCTCAGTTGCTTTCTTCCCCAACTTGGACCACATGCCCAGTGGAAGCACCAGTTACAATGTGCTGGGCTCTCTCACATCAGTCATTAGTCAAGAAAATGCTCCAGAGTCATGCTAACAGACAACTTCACAATTAAGACTCTCTCTTCCCTGGTAACTCTAGTCTGTGTCAAGTTGACAAAAACTAACAGCACACAAATATTCTGAAATTTAATTTTATAAAAGAAACACATTTAATAAATTTATAATAAATTTGGTTGAAAACTTGGCATGAATAATTTTCATGTGGCTTATGGTTTTTAGACATATCATTGTAAAATGTTCATATTTTTCTTTCAGAATATTAGAAGCCCAAGTAGGATAAATTCCTTAAACTATATGTGCTTATAAACCTATGTGTACTGGATGCAATTTTTGGTAAATAATTCGAATTATGATTCTCAAAGCCTTTATCAGACATTTTTAGTACTATTTTATACTCTTTCAATCCTTTCTTTCAGTATTAACCTCCCTTCCCCATCTTTAATTAAATCACACATTTCCCACTGACAAAACTCCAGGTTCAAGCATGGAAACCTGCTTTCTAGTTGTTAGGGGAATCTGAGGGTCTCCCAAAACAATCAGGCTGTTTCTATTGACTTTGGTTGATTCCAAGAGGTTGAAAGTAAACCCCTATTGCTGAAGACACCATACCCTTTACGAACAAAATCTGGAGGTCCTGAGCTGGACCTGATTTGAAAGTCTCTTCCCTGAAGACTAGCTTTCACTAATATTTTTGTTAATTAAATTTGTTCTTAGACTTTTTTGCAAGTGTGCGTAATGCATTCTGTCCATTTAACTGACCCCTTCCAACTATCCCATCCATTCCCTTTCTCCCCACAAATCTCTCTCACACATTCAAGTCTATTTTTTATGACCTACTCAGATTAACCAGAGCCACCTCTGTGACAGTAGATTTGGAGCTATCTGTTGTAGCCCAAATGCAACACACCTTTACATAGTTAAAGAGATATTCTATAATATTGCTGAAAAGACAAAACAGCAAGATAGACAAGTTTGATATGAGTAGTTGCTGGGATGAGGAAAATGAAAGAAAAGAAAAAGGAATCATTCCTCTTTTGAGGAATGGTGGTAGAGAAGGGGCACTGAGTGATAGAAAAATATAGAGAATGTCAGGGCAAGTAGGCTACTGCTTGCATTTCAGCTACTCTGGGTAGAAGTTGCTGGAAAAAGTGAGTAGAAAAAAGTCACATCTCAATCAGAACTTAGAAAGTAGGCAGCTTTAAGTAGAAGGGTCAGCAAGGAACTGCATTGAGAAAAGGATTTGGGGTACATAAGGGGGCTCCTTATTAAAGGACCAGTTATTCCTCTCATGTTCTCATGTATCCAAATAGGTTATGTTTTTCTACCTTTGGGCTTCAAAGCTGATCTACTTCATATAACAGGAATTCTCTTTGGGAGACTAAAGAAGTGGATTGTTCCACCTTGACCAAGTCAGAGAGTTCAGGCCTATTCTTGCTCCTTCGAGGTTATGACAGGAGGTTTGAACCAGGTTGTGGCTACTAACAGGATATTTTGACGTAATGTGTGTCTATTTGATTCTTTTGGTATTGAGAAGGTGATTACTTTGTTTGTTCCTTGTATCTAGATAAAGAAATCTTTTGTCTTCCCCCTACTTAAACCTATGAGAAATAAATGTGGGCTAATACAGTATTTACTGGATTGCCCTCTCGACTCTATTCTATGTCTGTGTCTTTCCTATTTCTTCTACCTCCCATTCCTTAATCCTCACACTTCTCTCCAAGCATGAACAAATAAGTCAGGTGGAACCCTGTTGATATTGCTGCCCGGATGTGGAATATGGCATTTCTCCTTATTGTAGGTCATTGGCCTTGTAAAGGAAAAGCAAGATCTACATCAAAAGGATGTTATCACTACTGACCAGGCCATTTGTCTCAGAAGATGCTGACATTAATATTTATGTGACTCAAAGGTGAGGCCAAGTAAATGGGTACAGATGGAATGTTCACCTAGCATCCCTTATTATTCCTCCCTCCAGGTAAGTAACCCTTCACAATCTTTTTAGGATAGATAAAGAACACTCTTATACTCTAGTATACTCTTCCTTCTGAACATATGTGGACCCCACGCATAGGTCCAATATCCCTTGTTAACTAACAAGAGTAAGCTATTACAGTGGAATAAATGGCAGTCATTGCTTGATTCAGAGATCCAGAACCTGATATTGCGCNTTTTTTAGATTCTGCAATAAGGAGACTTTAGTATTAGGTTACAAATATAAGATACAAATATGAAAATAAGACTATAGTGATCAGATGTCCAAGAAGAGGTAGGAACCAAGTAATATTAGGTGAAAAAACTCTCAATTTAGAAGCAGATGTAGCTGAGATTAGAGACATGCTGAGCTTATGGATCCAGAAAACCTGGTTATAAGCCTTCTGAAGAATCAGTCTCTATCATCCAGAATGATTAACATGGATGCAACATTAGATGGAGCAGGAGCATCATCCTAATATGCTAGGAGGCGATATAACTGAATGTCTAATAAAGTATTATCTTAAGACTTAGAGGAAGATATTTAGCATAATGCAGTATAGTAGTAAGGGAAATTTAAGTGGTCCTATATATATAGGACCACTTAAATTTATATATATATATGGTTTCTTGTGGTATATTATATGATCTCTTTTAAATAGGCATAAGGATACATTTAAAAATTTTTCTAGGGTTAGGAACCTGAACATGAATGGTTACTGGTTGACATGTTAGGTGTGGCCATTAACTAAGTTTTATTGTCTTTCTTCCATAACATGGTGTTCACCAGTGGGCTGTTTGGTTTGGTGTTATTTTTGTTTATCAGGCATTTGCCTTTTTTATTATTTTTATTTTTATAAACTCAGTGATGACTGGCATGGTTAAGGTATTTCAAATTTAGTCTAGCTTTTTGTTTAATATTATTATTAATTATTTTACTTTTGTTAATATTTCCTTGCTTTTCCAAGCAACACAGTTGGTTAAAATTTTACATTTTGCTTTTGTTTTTGTTTTTCATCACTTTTTTTCCTGTCTGTTCTTCTGTTTCATTTCTTGTTGTGGAATATTTTGATCACACTCTGACAATCCCAGAACTTCCAATAAAATTAAACATTCAACTGGCCAGAACTGATAGTTTTTGGTGGCCCCAGATTAGGACAGAGAGAGACAGAAAGTAATAAGGGGGAGGGGGGCTTAGAAAGATTTGAAGCCTTTCTCAAACTGGAAATATGGAAATGCAAAGTCAGCTGATCATTCCTTTGTTGCTCTTTGGATCCATTTGGTTTTATCAAAATATCTGACTCCCGAGTTTTATTTAATAATAGAACAATATAAGTAATTGCTTCATCTGGCACTTTACTTTCTTTTATCTGCCATGCGCACATCTAATATTGTGTCTGGTCTTGCTTTCTCAGACTGTATTGTTATATCTTGCTTACCTCAGACTATTATTAAGGTAGATTTACACAGCAAGCTGTTGAATCTTTGAAACAAAGGAATTTCATCATTATCTTTATTTGAGGCTGTGATCTAGGCTTTGCAAACCTTGTATGGAAAATACTTTGTTAAGGAAAATGGTTCTTAGAGATGCCCTTTTAACTGACAGGCCTTATACCACAAAACTAAAAGGTATGCAGTTAAACAGAAAGGATGTGCAACCCAACACATCTTAAAGCCCAAGCTGAGAGATATAAATACAGTAATGTTTCCATGACCTCAGGGTGCATTGGTGAGTCATAAAGACCCTTGGCTATCCTCAAAATTCATTTATATTTATGGATTTTTGGGAAAATTCTACATTAAGTAGTTTAGCAAACTGATTCCTTAAGGCGAAAGTTCCTGTGCTATGACATAAAACAGAGGAGTGTTACCACCTTCCTAGACACTTCCTTTAGTACATAGAATATTCTGTAGGATGACAAGAAACAGAAAAATGATTCAGGTGTACCTAGAGAATTGTGTGAAAAATACTGAGAATCTGTGAGAGGAGACTGACAATTTAGTGGGCACAGGCAGTCCTGGAAATAAAGCCAAGTGCACTGAAGGTGACTGTTTTCACGATGGACAAGATTGCTTCTTCCAGAGGTCTCATCCTTGGAGATCTTGTAAAGAAAGCCCCAGACACTCAGAGCTGAAATTCCACCACTGAAATGATAAGGCATAGAGGAAGCATTTAAAGATTCTAGCACTTAACCCTGATGCACATTCTAAGCAAGGCATACACAGACATTCTTAATAAGTCAGGGACACCCATGAAGAACTTGGATTTAGTGTCATGAGTAACTTGCTAAGCAAAGTTTGTGTTGAATTCAAGTACACAATCATACATCCATTTTCATACCCTTTGTTTCACATTGTATTTGAGTTTATAAGAATTAAATTAGATAAAAAGGTGAATTAAAGTAAACTCAATTTGGGGAAAAAATATTTTTCCTAATTGACAGGATTATGAATAAAAATCAATTTTTAAATGCAAAAGAATTATGTTTTGTAAGACTTCAGACAAAACATTAGCAGACAAAACTGATTATTTTCCTACATACTCAAACTAAATGATCAGAAAAATAATTATAACATTAAAACAGCATTACAAATATAAAATAATGGGTAAAACTAGAAAGAGTTGCCAGTGGTGAAAATAACTAAATTTGATTGTTTCTCAAAGATCTTAAAGCTTCATTACTCTTAAGTTTTCACAGTAAAGAGTCTAACTTTTGCATGACTCAATAGATTTCTTCACCTGTAACTTCTGGAAAACCTATATCATCCCCTATTTTTATTGTGGTCACATTGACTCAATTAGTCAAGAACATCTTTTGAAATCATAGTGTGGCATTTCTATTCCTCGAAACTCAAAATGGGTATTTGAGACATTGCAATGAGATTGAGACAAGAGGACACAGTCTCTCAAAAAATGAACATTTTCCTCTTTAGATCACAAACACCACCATTCTCATGAAGTGAATAAGAATGTAAAATTAATAACTACAAAATTAATCTTTTATGACTTGCCTATGGCATTCTCCTGGCCTAACTGACCATCACTCTGCCATTCACTGCGTTGAGTTGAGTTTTTCCCAGGGTGCCAATAAAAGTAAGAGTGATGGTTTTTCTGCGTGTTACTTGTTTCTCTTAGCACAAAAGCTTACAAGTCCTTTTGTGTTGCTGAAAATTAAAGGTTAACACTTTGAAGGGCAAGTCATTAAATAGGTAGGTGTAGTGATAGGGGAG